>CAKNXH010053635.1:28760-52455 GCA_932178445.1 Andricus quercusramuli | reverse complement strand
AATATTCTCCGAATTTGATAATGTCTATTCTCTTTCCTGATGCCATAGCTTTCAGAATAACGCCGAATTTCTCGATCAATACTTTGTCAACCCCGGTAATACTCGAAGTTAATTCAGGATCTTCAAAGAATCTTCGAGCAGTATTGCCATTATTGGATGTTCCAGTTTTTTCGTTGTGGAAAATCCACGATCAGGCCCATTTTCTTCCAAAATTCTTTTTGAATTCTCTTCTTCACATCGCTCATTTTCTGTTTTTCATCGGCTAACTTCGCTGCCCATTTGCAGAATTCTATGCGATACGCAATGTGAAGGATACATTCCATGAAGCGTATCCAAGCATGTAGTGTGGAAAGACCAAAAGAGAAGTTTTTGATCAAGATTGTTTATAACAATGTGAAATTTTGTTGGATGTCAGTATATTTCGTAGGAGTTTCATTTTTTATGATCTAATAAACATTTCAGCAAGAAAGAGATGTTTCCTATTTGAAACCGACTATCAAATGCAATTGTTGATCAGAATTGTTAATAACAATGAAAAATATTGTCAAATGTCAGTTTCTTCCATCAGAATTCTAATTTAGGGATAAAATAAACAATTATGCAAAAAAAAAAATTGATTTTTTCCATCCAAGAGTGACCGTTTAATGCATTTGTTAATCAGTATTGTTTATAACAATGATAAATATTGTTGATTGTCCATTTATGTCATAGAATTTTCATTTTTGAAGGCAAAACTAATGATTGCGCAGAAATAATGCATTTTATATATCCAAAAGCACCTATTTATTCAATTTGTTTATGAAATTTGTTTATAACAATCAAAAAAATAATACTTAGGTGTTTGATTTTAGTGAAACACTGATTTTACTCGATTTCGCGGGAAAAAACATGATGAAAAGATCTTCCAAGCTTCAATGTACAGCAAAAAACGATTTTGTTCATAAATTTGTTTATAACAATTGAACGGATTGCAGGAACTTCATCTAAGTTATCAGAATTTGCTAATAGATTGTAAATCTAACAGTTTTTCACCTTTTCGAGGTAATATCAATGAATGATACAGAACAGGCACCTCAAATATGAAAAATTATGGTTTTTTTGGCATTTTGCAACTTAAATAATAAACAAACAGAGCCTTTTTTGCAAAATCAGCCTCGAGAGACCTCTTAAGAATTTAATTAGCTTTGATTAAAAAAAAAAGATGAAATCGGATAAAAACTGTAGGCTCTGGATCATTTTGAACCCCAATTTTCTAATTCGCCGCACTGTGTTAAAAAGCTGTATATTTACAGTAAGCTTCGTCAATGGGCACATAAAAAAAAATATTTTTTAGGTCGAGTGTACTAAACACCTTCGCATTAAGCAAGCAATCCAACTGGTCATCAATTATCGGCAACGGGTACCGATTCTTGATAATTTTCCGATTCAGATTTCTCTAATCTACACATACTCTTAGTGAGCCATCTTTTTTTCTTACTAAAACGATTGGACTTGCGTAATCCGAATAAGATGGTCTTACAATACCTAACCTCAAACATTCGTCAATTTGATCATGTACAATTTCCCTTTCCGCAGGCGCAAGTCTTCGAGCATTCTGATAAACGGGTAATTCGTCCTTCAATATAATACGCACCTTCCTATCGACATCTTTTGACTTTCGCGGTTCATAGCTTTCAACTAAGGATTCGACCTTCTCACGAACCTCCTCACTTACAATATGTGACACGTCGATTCTGTTTACTTCCCAAGCACAAACAATTTGATTAATTTCACTTCCTTCAAGAACCTGTTCAATACGTGAGATTGTTATCTTACCCGCTCTACTACGCATATCAACAGTATTTCAGTCGTTCCTGAAGTAGACAAGGGAAAGCCCTTCGAACCGATTCCTCCGAAAGGCGTTACATTCCTCTCCAAACAAGATGCTCCGATTTTAACTAAACTGTCAACTCTTATCAAACTTAAATCACTGGCTGTATCAATTAAAGCTTTTAATTTCCTTCCGTTAGTAGCGACAGTGTTATAATGTTTCACTGAATTTGTCTTGATAACATTACAAGTTCGACTTTTCTCTGAATTCGCATTCTTACATTCGCGGGCTTTATGTCCATAATCATTACACTTAAAACATTCTAAACCTTTATCTTTCGTCGGACAATCTTTACTTTTATGTCCAATAATACCACAACTGAAACATGTATCGGCTTTATTCGCATCAGAACTTTTATTCGTAACTTTCTTTTGTGAGCTGTCTACCCTACCGCCTACCTTTGGTTTATTTCTTATCTGTTCGTACGTATCCAATAGGGTGACCAGAAAAAAACACTTTTGGTTTTCTCAGGAGTGAAGGGCAAATAATAGTAGTTTATGCAATTGTAGAAGCCAGATTTTTTTTCTTCAATTTTAAACAATATTTAGAGGTGGCCGATCGTCCTTGAAAGTTGTCATTGCAAAAGCTGACAATTTCGGTAAGTGAATAGTCGATCGTAAAATTGGAACCCCAGCTCTTTTCATCGATGTGACTTTATAACAGGATTAGTTAGAGTCCCCTGAATTATTATTATCCATTTTTCTGAAAAAGGGAAATATGACTAAAAAAAAACTTGCTGACAATGGAACTGCTTTATGAGTTTATGGTGTCAAGACCCACTGTGATGGACCTTTATGGCTGAGCTGATGAGCGCTCGCCCCGAAAATTAAACAGCTTAAGTCGTAGACCTGTCAAATTTCAAAAATTTACTCAGATTTGTTTTCATTATTGCACGCTTATTTATACTTTTCCTAATCTGCTTTTTCAGAAAATGTGATCTTCAACCTTCCAGGAAAATATTCTTAAAATTTCAATACAAGGTATCTATTATAAGAGCCGTTTATTAGTCTTTGAAAACAGTAGAAAACAGTGAAAATGGCACTTTTCAAGCAACCATAATTAATGCTTTTTATGAATTTTTAATTAAAATAATGTTTTTATGTGGATTCAGAGAACCTCAAGAACAACATATTGAAAGTTCAAATTAAAAAGTGGATAACTTCGTGGTTAAAATCTTGAATGAAAAAAAAGTTGAGTTTACCCATGTTAATTACATAAGAACTTCAAAGGCGATGGGCCACCTCTAAATATTGTTTAAAATAAAAAATAAAAAATTCTGGCTTCTATAATCGCATAAACTACCGTTATTTGCCCTTCACTCCTAAGAAAATCAAAAGTGTTTTTTTCTGGTCACCCTAGTATCCAACTTCGACTTGAGCTCGCGAATATTTTTAGCTCCTAACAAAATCATTTTACTCACCTCGTCTCCATCAATAACTTCAACAATATACTGGATAATTGCGCTCTGCTCCATTCCGACTTGTGCCCCGATTTCCATCATACGGTAGCAATAATCGTGGTACGTCTCATCGTTCTTCTTCTTTCTTTGCCGCAATCTTCGATGTATCTCATGACTGTCAATCCTTGGCTTGAATTCTCGCAACAGGGCCTTCTTCATAGTTTTCCAGGAATGTTCGCAGTCCTCAAAACTGACAAACAACCTAGTTGATCCTTTGAGTAAGCGTCTTGCATAAACAGCTTTATGCATATCGCTCCATCCACAGATAAGGGCTGTCTCTTCAAATTCATCGATCCAGCGTTGCACGTTTCGTCCGTCATCCCCACTGAATGCTTCCAGCGTCCCCTCCACATCCTTAAACGTCATAATCAGCTAATTAGGGCCCCGCCCATCGTTTGACATCGACTCACCTCGGGTGTTTTCATCTGATATAGCGCGAGCCACTCTCCCACTTCTTTGTTGGTTTCTCTCAGTCTCATCCTCCCGTCTCTGCAGCACGTCGTTAGCGCCATTTTGCACCAGAGGCGCACTTCTGCGTTCACTTTCATGAACCTCTTGATCGTCGTTTTCGTCGCCATCTCCTCACGCCGTGGACAGGCGGCATCTTAATTCCGTCTTACTTCCCGTCGTTTTCAAGTCCAAACGTTTTAACCTGAAACGCAACTCCTTAACCGTCAAGGAACCTATGTCTACCTCTTCTTCTTCCTCATCCAGATCGTCTTCCTCGTCTTCTTCTATCTTGTCATCGTCACCGTCAGGCGTGGTTGTTTCGCCCAGTAGCTTTCTTCCATCACCCATCAGAGCCTTTCGTAACCGCTCTTTTAAAACCGCCTTCGCTCCTGACACTGCACATCCAAACACATGAAGCTTTTCCTTAAGTGCTTCCACCGTCAACTCGTCTAGTTGAGCTAACTGCTCCTCAATCGTCGTCATCTTTGTTTGACGGTTTTCACAGCATTTCGTCGTTTGAAATTCACTTCAGATAAAAATGAAAAGATGTACACTGGTCGGAGTGCGGTGAAAGACTAACTCCCGTTCCCTGCCTACACACACACACATACCTCACACCTTGATAGCCCACTCCTGCCGAAGCGCTACACACTGAGTCTCGACGGGTTCAGATACTACAATATTTTATAATTATAGATTATATACTAATATACTGTTGTGGAGTTAAATTAAAAAATTTTGTCTGTTTTGGCGTATCTCATTCCATTTACGTGATACATTATATTCATGCCAATTTTAAACTTCTGGAAAAAAGTTAGATATCTGAAATTATCGAAACCCGTAAATTCTGAATTTCTAATTTTCGCAGAGGTAATTTAACAATTTCACAATCCCTTACAGCTGGTCTACTTAGTAGCCTCGTCGCTGGTATAAAGGGAACTCTTGCAGGCATTCAAAACTGGAATCTGAGTAGCTTTAAACGAGCAGCACTGAAACGGCACTGGGCAGTTCCGTTTGATTGCCGTTCAATTGGCAGGGTATTATATTAATAAATCTCAAGAACACCTCCTGTGCACAAAAATATTATTCTGTGGAAAAAGCTATACAAAACATGACACATCCGAAACTCATCCACACAGAACTTTGAGAGTAATCAGTTCAATACATTTGCCTATCATTTGAAACTCATTAAATTTTCAATTTAAAAAAAAAATTGAGCATTCAAAATACCGCCATTCGGAGATTTTTCCGCTGACGGAAAAATCTCTATTTTCACAACTCATGACCTGAATTTGGCTGCGCTGGGCGTAAAACGCAATACTCCTCTTCCTATTGCACTAAAACGTGCAGATAGAAAGAGACAGAGTATTTATTGCTTTTGACGCCAAGCGTAGCTAAAAATGCGTCCATGTAGATACAGGGCTGAGCTGCTGCGTTTGCATTTGTACCGCGTTCTGGTCGGCCGTAGTTGGCGCGGAATGGAAAATGGGTATCAAAAACAATTCTTTTAATTAAAATAAATAATTATTAAAATATGCGTGATAATGTATATAAACTAAATAACTTTTGATATCATTAACCCAAATCAAATTTAGAAATGAGATGTTTGACAGGTTACTTGACGAAAGGCAGATATCTAAACATTAGAAAAGAGTCGATTGAAAAGAAACGATCAAATCTATAACAGGTTGCAGTTGCTGCGGCCGCTACTTAAGCTTCCCCTTCAGTGAGTTTTATGAACGATAATCTACAAATCACACTTTTCTTTCGAATCTTATATGATAAGTTTCGGGTTTTGGTGTTGTTCCTTTTTCAATTAGTATGGGAGATGATTTTTAATTTAGAGATGCTTGCAGATTAATGAAATTTTCTATGAAAACAGGTCTTAATCGGTCGATAGAAATTGTCAATCGTTTTCTTCCAACAAGGATGGTAAACAAATTTCTTCTTACGTTCTATTACTTTGAAAGAACCATCATACGGATCTTGTGATGGCTGTCGAGCTGCATCTCGGTTAATGAAGACATGCGAACATCTTTCAAGTTTTGGGAGAACGATTATTTTCTGCGTTTAAGCGTTCCTCGTATGTACTGGCATTAGCTCCTGCATCTGAAATTAAATAAAGCTTCCAAGAATTCCGCTGGCAGTCGTAGCTGAGTTCCATAAACAAGTTTCAATCCAACGATGGTTTGTTTGACATGTTAAGGTAGTTTTCAAGGGTCGATGAAATCGTTCGATCATCCCATTAGGTTGAGGATGATACATATCAGTCTGTATCCGATAGATTCCGAAAAATGTTCGTAAGCTGAATAGGAGATTCGATTCAAATTGAGTTCCTCCATCAGTAGAAATGACTTTAGGACATCCGAATAATGAGATCCAGCCGTGAAAGAAAGCTCTGGCAACAGTTTCAGCGGAAATGTTAGGAATTGAAATCGCTTGAGGCATTTGAAGATGCTGGTGATGAAATTCGCTGCAGAATTAATTTCATGTTAGTTTCCTTTTTTAAAATCTTTTGGAATTCCTAGGTGTTTTCTTGTCCTCTTGGTAGGTCTTCTCAAGTAAACGATGCTTGAGCACTTGGAATCATATCCACCGTTTGTCGAGATAAAGTATCAGCTACTGTATTTTAAGAACCTTTGGTATACCGAATGTCAATGGTGAATTGTAGTATAGAATATACATGAATTTCTAAAAGCTGCAACGAGGGGCTTGTGATCCGTGTCGATTTTAAAGTTGAATCCTTCCAAGAAGTTTCGAATGTGTTTTACTGTGATATAAACTGCTAAAAGTTATCGATCGAATGTACTGTAGCGTGTTTCAGTTGTCGATAATGTCTTGGAGAAAAATGTCACAGGTTGTACGTGGAAGTTTTTAGATTGAAGGTTGGAATCGGTTGATGGAGTAAAATCTTCATCGATTTGATTTAGTGCTGCACTTACAGCAACGTTTGAAGTATCAGTCATCAGGATTAATCTTGCATTAGGATTCGGTTGGCATAGAAAGGTGGCAGTGTGAAGAGCATCTTTCATAGCAAGGAAAATTTTCAATAAACTATGTATCTATTGTAATTTCGCGACATTCATCTTCGCAGAATGGATTATGCCGTACAAAGGAGCTAATAGTTATGCTGCGAGAGGGATGCATCTGTGATGAAACTTTTCCTTGTTAATGAAACGTTCCAATGCACTGCAGCTTTCTGGTTGACGAAAATCAAAAATGGCGATTCCTGAGCTGTTGTCTAAATGGTCTAAGAAGTTTAGCTCAGTTTGTCCAAATATGCATTTTAAGGGATTTTAATTCCTTATCCTACCAAGCGTTGAAGAAGCAAACGTAGATGTTCCTTATGAGTTTCGATGTCTGGACTAGCGATTGAAAAATTGTCAATATAGGCATAGATGAAGGGTAAGCCGTGGATAACTTCATCGATGAATCTGGAAAGTTTAGCCGGTGTTTCGAAGTTCAAAAGGCATTTTCACGAATTTAATGGTAATTTGATGGTAACCACGAATAAGATTAGTTTTTGAAAAAATTATGTTCCATGAGCAAGAAATCAGCATCGATAACGGGCTTCGTGACATTGGCAATAATAAAAGCCATTGGAAACGTCGTCAAAGACCAAGAACTAAGGTTACACACGGGGTTCCATGTGTCGTGATTGGTGAACCGTTCGCAGCACAGAGTATATTTTCATAGCATATTTTCCGTCAGCGGGAGGTATAATTATAATGTCACGCACCTCAGCTGCCACCTCAGGTTCAACGGTTGCAGCCAAATAAGCAAATTTCATTTGATTGCTTACGATAGCGCGGGTAGCAAATAAGGCTTTGAACTGGATAAACCAAATTTCCGGAACTACTGGCCAAAAGGGCGGAAGTTTAGCGGATGCTGCAGCGGGCTCGAGAACATTCTCATTATTAACTTGAATAATTCCTGCTGTTTTACAGGTTACCTGACGAAAGACAGATAGGTGAACATTAGAAAAGAGTTGAGACAAAGGGACGATCAAATCTATAACAGATTGAGGTTACTGCTGCCACTACAACTCATATTTTCTAATTAACAGTTTATTTTTATTGAATTCCAAAGACTAACTTATATTTCACAAATAAATTTTAATAAATACAATTTATATGCAATCTTGTGCATTTTATAATAATGATTTATTTTTATTACATGAATTGTTTTTAACACTAACTTTGAATTGCGCGCTAATGTGACGAACCAGCACGTGGTCCTAAGGCAAGCGCATCGCCTCAGGGTGTCCACATTGATATCACTGGTAAGCCATGAAACTTTTTACGTGAAACATTGAAACGTTTCATGGTCAAAGTTTCATGTTTCATGAAAAATTGAGGGGTAGGGGAGAAAAATTATTTTTCGCATGCACCGATCGGTCTGGCCTTTAGGGTCAGGCTAGGATTCCTTTGATTTAATCATTTTTAATTTTCCCACTGCCATATTTGAAACATTGAATTGTTGCACGATACCCCTAATGTTTCATGAAACTTCTCATCGGACCAAAGTTTCATGAAATTTAACAGCCCAGGTAAGCATAAAACATACCCAACATAACCTCTGTGTATATTCGATAATGCATTATTTTTGGAAAAATTGTAGTCACAGCATCAAGAAAGTAGCATCAAGAATGAGATAAATAAGGCTGGTGTTTATTTTAACATTATACTCTGTTCACCGAGAGAACGAATTTCTGAAACGTCGAAATTTCGTTCTCTGCGCCCAGCTTGTCAAAGAAGGGGAATCGTAGGTGTGAGTATTTGGCTGGAAAGTCCCTTAATATTTATGGCCTATTGTAACTGTCGCGTTTGGTCCTCTCATCTGGCCCTCAGTAAGGCTACAAAAAATGTAGGAAAACACTTGGGTCAGTCGATTTGAAAAAAATGGTGTCCTCCTTTAACAGCGATTGGCTGTCGACCGAACGAAAAAAAAATTTGTGGACGCCTTCTTTCATAAAAACTTGCGCGACCAAATTCGTTCTCTCGGTGAACAGGGTGTAGTAAACTATACACAACTTCACTTGTCAACGCAGTTAGCGATTGTGGCCCTGTCAAAGATATTATACACCTAGATGCGGCAAGTGGCGGTGGAGTGGGGATAGAATTATTAGTAGGGTTTTTTTTTTTTTTTTTTTTTTTTTTTTTTTGGAGAGGAGGTGAGAATGCATTTACGCACTGAGTGTGGGACTCGACTTAAAAGCGGTAATACCCACTAAATTCACCTCCTCTTTCCGCCAACCCATGTCCTCGGAACCGCTTTCGCATTACTTCAAGGACATGGGGGTAAGGCCACTAAGTCGTGCTTCGACTTTCACTTCAGGGTGCCAGCTTGGCATTCTTCTGATCAAAATCCAACCAGGATGCACGCATCATCCTCAGTAGTGTGGTGGTACCACACAACGGGCTCGTCGGCCTTCGGCATCCTGGTTGGGTACTGCTCGTCTAGGTAGTGCGTCCTTGAGGCTTCCTTGACAAGGCTGCCTCTCGGAACGCCCTACACCTCATTGTACCGGGACGATGATCTGTCCTGGGCTTATCTTCTTTTGTGGCGCAGAGGAAGCACTGCGGCGAACTTTCGCACGCCGCAGCCTTATGTCCCTCCTTGCCACATCTCCAGCATGACCTCGTGCGGTCCGGGCCATCGCAACCGGCTGCCATGTGGCCGAAGCCAAGGTAGCGGTAGCACCGAACCCTTTCCACCTTTTTTTGTACACGACAGGACACCCACCCCACCTTCAGGTGTCCTGTGCGTACCAATCTCGCGGATAGTTCCGCGGCCAGCTCCACGAAAGCCTTCAGGTTGCCCCTGAAGGGTCTTTTCGTGAGGCTGACCTTCACCTCTCCCACACAATCGTTACCGAAGTGGCTTCTAACGGCCGCTTCGACTTCACCGGCCTCCGTTGTTGGATCGAGGTCCAGGACCTCGATCTCGGTACGGGGGACGAGCTCCCGCACGATACCCCCCGCCCCAACCGCCTCCTTGACAGCAGCCGAAAATTCGGCCCTGCCCTCTGCTGCAGGTCCAAGCTCCACAAGGACCCCGCCATTCCTGGTTTGCCTGACACCCCTGATTTTTACACCAAGGGTGTCCGGCTTCACCTTCGACTTGAGGTCCTTGAGGACCTCCGCGTAACTTAGACCCTCGGCTGTTTTTATAAGAACCGCCTCGGGTCGAGCTTTTCTCTTCATCTTCCTCTTCGCTTCTGGCATCTGTGCTGCAGCTGCATCCCTCTCTCCTCCCTTTTTTGGGCGTAGACGTCGCCTTCGCAGCAGCGTTGCGGGTCTTCGCCTTCTTCTTCGCCGGCCTAGGTTCGTTCGCCTCGACGGGACTCAGTGTGAGCTCCCGCTCACGCTTCCCAAGTTTGGGGGTGGGAGTTTCTTCAGCATCTTCAGTCTGAGTGCCCGTCTGGCTTACGTTCCTTCTCTCCGGCGTATCAAGGTGTTTTTTTCCCACCTCCTCTTCGACATGCTTGATCGCTTCCTGGTAGGAAAGTTCGGCAGAGCCTAAGGTCTCTGCCATCCTCTCCATTAGAACCAGGGCCTCCTTTAGTCCATTCCTGATAGGCATGAACATGTTCCTCTTCGTGGCGCAGAAGTCCTGCAACCTCTCCAACACATCGTCCAACTCAATATATATTTTTCTGGCCTCCGTCATCTTTACCTCCGCATTTCTTTGGTCCTGTCTGGACAACTTTTCACTGTCGTCCAGCACTTCTACCACATCTAGATCTTCTTTCAACTCCTCACACACTCTTTGGTTTATGTTTACTTTATGCGCCATTTAAATTCCCACTAGTAGCTAGGGAAATAAAAGTCCACCCCCGCAGAGCCCCGCATGCGGGGGTAAGGTCTGTATACTCTAGAAGGCGACCTGGTATCCTAGAGACACCGTTTGTGACACCACTCCCCTGGTGCCATGCAGCCTTCGGCACGGTGGATTAACGCCTTGGCTTGGAGGTTTTTCCTTCGGGACCATCCCTGGACATTACCTGCGACTGCCTATTGAGTAGTGTAACCGTATTCAGCAGGAACCCTCGGTACAGGGCCGCAACAGGAAGAGGTCATGGTTTTTTCTCGGTGTATCCTTCACCCAGTCTGTTTGGTCCGCGGGGCCTATTTTATTTCAGCCCTACCCTCTGTTTCCAGCGAACATTCCCCTATCCGCCACCCGGGGACGCGCCACGTATGGGTTACAGACTCCCACTGTGGATTATTAGTAGGGTAGGATAAATGCAGACGGCGCTGTCGGCGAAAATCCTACCCTCCCCACTGTGCCTCTCTACCCGCTGAAATAACCATCCCCCCTTTAACAGTTGTCGTGAGTAAAATGGGCAAAAGAGGCGCTGTCACCGAAATGAATTTCAGTAGATAATATAGTTTTCTAAAAATATTCATGATACCTAGAGCAATTCGAAGTCTGTCTTACCCGGCGATCGATGTCAATAACAATCAATAAACAAATTAATATTTATCACTGTTTAATGAAATTATATTCCGTTCAAATTCAACTAAATAATAATTTCATGGTTTTTGTTTGATATGATCCGTTTATCTTTTAATAATAATTATATAAAATACATAACGATTTGCATGATATATTGTTCAAAATTGCAGTATAATTAACAAATTATAATTTCGGCGTGAATTTCGCTATTTTGAATAGCTTAACGTAAATCACAACCCAGTGAATATATCGTAACTTTTATAACAGAATACGCAGAATAGAAAAAAGAAAAGATAACGTAATTTTTTTGATTCACTTCGACCTCATTAAAAATTGTTCAACTGCAGACGATTTAAATATCTGAAATTTTACATTCATTGACAATGAAATTGTCCTTCCATTTCCCGCAATTGAAATTGATATGATTTGATTGGGAAAGTTTGCATTTGAAGAAATTTCAACTATTAAGCCTTTATATTTAAAATGGAACAATTGCAGAATTGTGGAATTGCTCAACTTCCGATACTATTGCATTTTTAATTTTAAGCCCTTCAAATTGTGAAGTTGCGCATTTTTTGTTATTTTATTTTTACGCATATTATATCTAATTTTTAAGACCCTAGAATTATACTATTTCAACTAAGAACGCTTTTATTATTTGAAACGGGTTGTATTTAAATGTTTTAAATTGTGAACAGTTTGATTCATATGATTGAAATTTTTTAAAACATTTTATGAGTGACATTGAAAATGAAACGATTACAATACAAATACAAAACAAGTTTGTCATGTGGTTGAAAATAATTCAATTTTTAAGCTATAGTTCTATCATAGTTTATTATTTGGAGTCAAACAACAGTACGGCCAGAATTGTTCAATTTTTCAGGCTTCCAATTTGACGCAATAAATAAGGATGTACACTAGTTATTTCAAGTTCAAAAATAAGCATAGCTAAAAAGGATTTTTAAATTCGAGGAAAATAATCCTACTACTAGGCGAACTTTAGAAGAAAATATTTCAGGTTATTCTCTTATCACTTCATTTTATTCATTGGAGGATTCTGTACGAATCTCTTTGGTACGTTTTTATTTATAACATTTCATTCAGGAATTATACAACTGTTAATGTTATCCACAATATTTTTCTTAAATACATTTTTAAAAATAAAAATAGAATAATCCGTACAACCTTAGGATTAAATAAGAATTGCGCAACTTTTACCTGAAGAGAAACCAGACACATATAAGCCTCTAAAGTCTAAATAACTGAATAATTTTAAACTGAAATATTTTTTGAAAGTTCGCCTTCCGCAATCTTCCAAAGGTAGTTACATTTAACAATAGAAATATTTTGCTCGAGTTTGAAAATAGTTTTTCAAAATGCTCATTTTTGAATTTGAGGTAACTACTAGCTGGTGTACATCCTGAAATAGACTTTGAACAATATGAACATGTATCAGTAAATGTCTAGTTTTTAATATTTTATTTATATTTTTTTTTCTAAAAGACCATACTTGCTCAGTTTCGTTCATGTTAATTTCCACTTTTAATTTCTTTGAATACGGAATTGAACATTTTTCATTTGAAACGTTTTAATTTTTAAAGTGTAAAATTTTTAATGACGTGGCTACGTGTACAGAAATCTCGGTGCGAATGGGATTTTTTTTTGTACGAATTTGAGAACGAAGGGGCTCTATCCACCGAAATTTGGGTACGAATAGTAGGATATTTTCGGTACATGTAGTACATTGTAGATACTTCGAATTTTTAAAGCTTCATTTTTAATCTGTCACATTTTAGTTGCTCCAAATTTAAACTTTTTGAGTTAAAAAAATGTTGAACCTCTGTTTGAAAGCCTTTTACACCAAAAATTTGTTATTCTCCTTGTCAATACGAAATTCATTGATATGTTTAGTTTTTCAATAGTTATTACTCTTTTAATTTTGGTCTGTATCGTTCAGAGGGTGTACAATTTTAAGCCTTCACGTCATTGCTTTACAATGATTTATTAAATATATTTGACCAATTAATAGCTAAGTGTATATTTAATTATAGCGATCAGAGAACCAATTTTTGCAACAATTTTAATTCAACCTAAATTATAAATTTTAAACTAATATAACAAAGTGGGACGATGGTCGTGGGGGTTAAGGCGTAGGCTTTGGACCCACTGCGTCGGCTTGCGGGTTCGATTCCCGCCTCGCACTCTGGAAGAGCCTCGGTGGCCCATGCGGTGAACACTTGCCTAGTAAGGGAGTAGTTCATCTCCGGAGAGTCGTGGGACCGGTACCTCTAGAGAAAAAGGTTCTCTAAGTACTTAAGGCTGTTGCTCTTGGTGGTTCGGAACCCACCTTAAACTGTAGGTCCCCCTCCCACCACCAAGAAAGTGCGTGGGGGTGTGTGTAAAGGAATAAGGAAGAGATACAAGAAAAATGTAAACCCTTAGGGGACACATTAGAAGCTTCCATTCCAATTCCAACTAGTATAACAGATAATTTAATTCGCAATTCATATTGACTTATTATACCTTATTATATACCTTATTATGCAAGATAATACAATTCGCAATTCCTATTGACTTATTATACCTTATTATGTACGTTATTATGCTAGATAACAATTTTCTTTTGAAATTATAAAAATTCAAAGAATTATAGGTAGATATGACTGTTTAAAAAGATAGAAAATATTTAAGGAAAAATAACAAAATTAATGAGATCTAATTTCTTACAAGAGTATCAGGAGTATCCCGCCCTCTCGCCCGGAATATATACCTGCTTTTCTTTACATCTCCAGGTGTAATCAAATTTAATGGATGGGGTACTCGGGAAATTGACTAAAGCTAATAAAAGATATTGAGTAAAAATTTCAAGGAAACTTTCCTGCATTAAGTTTTAGGTTTCTTGTTTGAATTTTAGAATTTAGATCTTTCAGACCAGCTAGATATAACTGATTCTTAAGATTTTCAAAAAAGGTACCAAAAATACTTTTCCGAGGCTTTATTGATTTATACGTTCCATGAAATTCTGCGTCGAAAGATATATACTTTGAAGGCACCATTTTTTGACACCTCATATATATAGGGGCCGTTCAAAACATACTAAAAGCTTTTTCCTGACAGTCCCCCCCCCCCCCTATCACTTTCCTATATTAAGTGTGTACGTTTCAACATTGGCGTGACGCTCGAGGTGCCCCCCTCCGTGATGGCGTTACGTATTTTTTGAACGGCCTCATATGTAATATTTATTTTTCTCTAGAGCTTATTAAATCACCGAGTGATTAGGAATGTACATTGTCATTAAATAATTAAATCCCCAAGATTAACTATTTTCAGAAGTTCTTTAAGCCAATATTGCGAAAAATTTAAAATATTTCCATTCATTCTTAAGTTATAAATATGTACATAATATATGTACACATAGAGAAAATTGTATTGTCATATTTTTTCTGATTAATGCTAATTTCTGAATTTACAGAAAAAGTTGTAAAAATTTAAACTCAAAAATGATTTTAAAAAAAGATGAAACTGAATTAATGGTTTAGAGAGAGAATTGGATATACTTAATGGATATTCTAATAATAAAGACTGTGATTAATTATAATATTTCTAACTTTAAGGCATTCAAAATCAAAACATTAAAAATTGAAAAATTCTAAACACAACCGACTTGAAATTGTCGTATTGTTTAAGACAAATAATTTTAATTTCAAAGCATTTAAAGTTAGGCAGTATAATTCAAAAATAAACATTTCCTCTGTAAATTTAAGTTATAGTAAAAAGTCACGAATAAAATAGTGCTACGTTTTTTTGTTTGAGGAATCGGGGACAATAAATAGCAATATTAAAATATCAAATGTCAATATCACGTCATTGGCAATCAATAAAGAAATAAGTATCAATCAAATTAAAACAAAATTGCATTTAATTTTTACTGTAAATATTTATCAAAATATCAGAAAAATATTTGTCTAGAATTAAAGAAACCGTTTCCTTAAAATAATTGCTTTATTCAACCAAAAGAAACTTCCAAATGAAGAAAATCAACTCAAATTAGAGAAAAATCTTTATGCAAACAAAAACCCATTTCTTTGAACTCAAGAAATGTCTTTGAATAAAATAAGGCCGCGGTTACGGGTACCGAAATTCCACCAAATAAACTTTTCTTCGGCTGGAGAGCCAACGAATATATTTCTTTAATTCAAGGAAATTTTCTTCGAATTGAAGATTTTTTTCCCGATCGTTCATAGTGAAATTTTTGTTTTTAAACTTTTTAAAGTTTGAAAGTAATGCATATTTCATAGCCATCCCAATCGGAATATACCTACAATTAAGTATATATAACTACTGGCAAATTGCAGGTGGGATATAGTTTTTGGTTAAGGTAACAAGTGTAAAAAAAGCTGAAATATAAAAAAGCTCTATTTTCCAAGGCACAAAAGACCGATTTCATATATAATTTCGTATGAATGGGAAGTTTAGAAAGAAATTTCAGTTTTTAAACATTCCTACAAATTTTCTTAACAACGCGAGATAGGAAAGGAAGTTTCAAGAAAGGATTGTTGAGTTTTATCGAAGGTAGCTCAGAAAAAAAAATGGCTCTGAGCAATTTAATCTTTAACTATGCTTAATTACGTAGAAAATTCAGAGCATGCAGACGCAAATAACAGGCTATGATGGCGCGCGTCTCTCCGATTTCGCGGTTTGCAGCCGATAATGGGTTACCCCGAACTTTGCGCTCGGATATTTATTCTTTGCACTCGAAATGCTTAAACGAAACTTTAGCAAAAAAATCTCTTTCCGTTCCCAGTTTTTTAAATGAATTTTCATACTCTGAATTTTTTACGTGATTAAGTATAGTTGATTAAATTGGTCAAAGCTCTGTAGGCTTTGAGGTGCACATTCTCATCGTGACAAACGTGCTACGCACTCAATTTTCGGCAGACATTTTAAAATGTACATTTATTTTCTGAATGACCTTACAATAAAAAAGTACAATCCTTTCTTCAGACATTCTTCTCTATCTCGCGTTGTGATGCTAAAAATAGGATTTTTGTTTTCATATTATTTTTCATGGATAAAACAAAAACTTCAACTAGTCTTCTTTCAGACTTTTTACGTATCTCGCGTCTTTTGGCCCAATATTAAAATTTTCGATGTTTACATATGCATACCCATTTTGATAAATTAATTAAAAACGACGAGTTCTGTCGAAAAATGTTTTAAGGAAATTTTACAGGAATTTTTAAAAGCTTCACATAGTATTTTCGACAAATAAAACCAAATTACAAGTCCTATAAAAAAATGATCTAAGGAAATTTTGTACGACTTTTTAACAGCGACAATTCCTCCTCAAGGCTTTTCCCCGTATGTTGCGTTGTTTGGTTCAAAATTTGAATTTTTTTCATAGTATTTCAGATAAATAAACAAAAAATGGCAAATTCCATCCAAAAATGTTTCAAGAAATTTCCTAGTGAGATTTTAAAAGCTGTAATTTAACCGTACAACTTTTTCCCGTATCTCATGCTTAGAAGAAATTTTGTAGGATTTCTTGAATATTATTTTCGAGAAATAAAACCAAAACATCAAGTCTTATAAAAAAATGATTGAGGGAGAAATTGTAGATATTTTGAAAAGCTTCAAGTCTCCTTTGAAATTTTCTTCACGTATCTGTCGTTGGTTAAAAAACTAGCTCTTTTTTTTAGGATACAAAAAATAATTTTGTGTGCCAAAGCTCGACATTTTGATTCGTTCATTTTTTCGAGAGTTATCATGTTTATGGAGATACAGACATACGGACAGACGCAATCGTCAAAACTTGATTTTCGGCTTCAGGGGGTCTCAAAACGTGGAGGTCCGTTCAAAAACTGAGGTGTAAAACTTCGTTCTATTATAATACTTTCTCAATCATAAATGATCAGAATGTAAAAATGATTACATATTTCAATGAGTGAATACTTATTTTATGCATTAGAATTTTAATTTTAATTAGAAATTCTAATTATCTTTAATTATTATTTAAAATTATTACTTATAATTTAAAATAAGATTTCCTAATTTTGAAGGCTTTAATTAAAAATCATTTAACATTGAAGGCTTTTAATTAGAAATTATATAATCTTTATCGGTTATATTCGATTTTGTTTGACTTCGCCAGCGTTCCTTATTTGAAAGATCAATTCAATAATCAATTCAATATAAGTTAACATTTCTACATTTACCAAGACAAAAACAGTTTTGAATGTAAGTGAAAATTTAGTACAAGTTTCTGGAGTTAATTTTTACATAGAATTGATTGGTGCAGTTTACTTCTAAGCTAGGATCAATATTGATTAATTTGTTTCAAATTATTTAATAAAAAATTGCTATAAGAAAATGAAAATGTAATACATGTTTCTTTATCCATTTTAAAGAAACATATCATCTTTACTTAATACACCGGAATGTGAAATATCAATTGGAAACATAAATATTTACCTAATTACAAAATTAGCATTAAAATTAATATTTGAGGCAAACCTTTAATATTGTCACTAATTTATTTTCAGTGCAAATAAAATAAGGATTAGAATTCAAAAAGTATTATCATTCAAGACTAATTTGTTATTTTGTTAATCATGTCAGAATCCCTGCTTCTACTTTACCGATGTTTTGAGATAAAAGGGAGAAGCTGCAAGGATAATAGATTTAAAATCATTACCCTTAGAGCTGCAGAGCAGCGATTTAACCTACTGAGAAAGAGTAGAGGAAGGTGGTACGAAGAGGACAGTAGCTACGGACCGCACGAAAGTAGTTGCTATATATATATTTCCCCCACTCCGCCGCCACTTGCCGCATCTAAGTGTATAATATCTTTGGCCCTGTATATGTACTTGTTTAAATTTGAATTGTCATCTCTGTTTCTGCGTGTAATAGAAAGATGAGAAAAAAATTTCGGAAATTACTGCAAATAAATCTTTGAAGAGTTATTAAGGGTGAGGGGTTACGTTACCGCACTTGAAAGAAAAAGTGAATTTAAAAGAAAAATATGCAAAAAATGCAAATACATATGTAAATAACGGAGAAATGTACTTTAGTTAGTTTGATATCTTGGCTGTATCAAGTGAAAGAAGTTTTTAAAATAAAAAATAGGTTAATGTTAGTTCTTCTGAAGTACTGCACTTGCGTGAAGTTACCCGCCACTTCGGGTGACTTGGCGCTCGAATATTATTGTCTTATATTGCAATACATTAATAATTAATTGAATTACAAAATTTGCGCAAAAATTACATAGGTCACTTGTAATAAGTTATTTTAATTTGAAGTCAATTTAGAGGTAACACATCGCGGTAATAAAAAACTGAAACTAGCACATAACCTGTCCTGCAATTTGTAATGTTCTCCCACAGTTTTGTACAAAATCATATGCGATTTACCATCTGCACCAAATTACCTGCCACTGATTGTTCATTAATGAAATACTTTTCGCATAAAAAGCTTATTTATTTGAGGAAAATCTCTTTCCTATTCATGAGCTTAAAGCTCAAATATGATAAAAGGGTTGAATTTGTCAGGTTCATGTAAAATTTGAGTTATTTAATGGTTAAATTCAATTGCTCTAAAGTTAACCAAAAATCATGGGGAAATCCTATAAATAAACTTGTAATAACAATGTTTTGAAAAATCGACTGATTGTGAATTTTTTATTTATTACATCTTATGTAAGGATTGATGCGATAGAACTATTTTTGTGAATCTAACTTTTGTAGTTTTTGTCAATAGGAATGCGTCAACTTAGCCTCCATGCCAACGTACCATCCTCTCCCATAGTATCTTATGTTTTTGAGGTGGATCACATTAGAGCTGAAATAGACCAAGCGTTGACCGCTAAAATTCAAGCCCATCGAGATAACGGATGAGCATATGCTTAAAATGTAGTGCTGAAAGAGCTCTATCAAAAGCACTAGGGTTGCTAACCTCCAGCCTCACAGTAACCCCTTTCGAAAGTCCGTATTTTGGGCATGTTTCCAGCCCATAGAAAATAAGGATGGAAAAACGCCAAAATAAAGTCTGAGCCTCTCCCTAATAAATTCACTGGGGTTGTCATCTTTCACACTGAAAGAAATACCGGGCATCCCACTTTGAAAATCGGAAAATAAAAAAAGTGTTGTTGCTGGAAAACGGCTCAATCAATTTCAATGAAAAAAATATATGTTGCATAGTCAATGGGGGCAATTTTCAGAACGAAAATTCTGACAAAATATTATGGGGTAAAAAATTTTGAATTAAAAAAAATTGTTGAACTATACAAGAATCTGCGTGCTTACGTATAAAATTAGCAATTTTTTAGTTTTCATCTAAAATAGCTGCTTCGGATGTAGGGACGAAAATCTTGTGAGACAAAATTTAAGTAATTTTAAAAATCCCTAACTCTAAACTATTGAACCCTCTTCATATAATTTAGTAATTTTTTATTCGGAATTTGTACTTCGGGACAGGTGGGTGACAAGACATTTTGCGTACTTATTTGTTTATATTTTCTGAACAAAGTCTCATCAGATTAAAAAAGTTGCAAATAACAATTTTAAAACTCTCTTACGCAAAAAGTGACAAAGGTATAATAGTGCGTGACTTTCTATTAATTACAAAAAAGTGAAAAAATATTCCGGAAAATTGGTTAATCTTTGCAGTAATAATGAAAATCTTGTGAATTTCGAGCCTTTACGTTATTTAAGAATGCAAGGCAAATATTCAGGGCCCTAGCGGAAAAAAACGGAAAGGGTCGGAAAGGAAGTAGCGTTCCGATCCTTTCTGATTTCTATGTGAACTTTGCTTCCGTTTCATTCCGAACGCTTTCTCTTTCTGAAAGTTTCCGACGCCTTTCCGAACTTTTGCCGAAGTATCCCACTGCGTTTGCTTCGTTCTGAACCTTTCCGATTTCTTTCCGAATAAATGTCGCAATGTCCCAATAGCTTATTCTGAATTTTCACCTCTGTCACACTAGTTTATGTTCGTTCCGAATGTTTCCGATTTCTTTCTGAATAAATGTGCAATGTAAAATAAAAATTAAATGATGGATTATTATATATGTATATAAATATTTATATTTAAATAACTAAATATAATAAATAATAACATATAATTTTCTAATAAATTTATAAATTAAACAAAAATTAAATGATGAATATTAGTCAACAAGATGAATATTCTATCATAAAAAGACGAACTTTCAATGGAATACAGGAATTTTCAATAAAATAGTTGAATTTTCAATTGAATAATATAAATTTTTAACCAAATATGAAATTTTTCAAACAAAAAGATTATTTTCGACAAATTATGGTTAAATTATGAAAAATAAAAGATTTGTTAACTATAATGATGGATCATCACCAGAAAAAAATGAACGTTTAAAAAAGTAGTTTGACTTTGAAATATAAGTTGTTGTATTTTCAATAAAAAAAGATGAAACAGATTAATTTTCAATCAAATGATTGTGAGTTTTAACCAAAAAGATGCAAATTCCATCTAAATATATGCATTATTAACCCAAAAAGACAAATTTTCAACGAAACAGTTGAATTTCCTACCAAAAGGAATGACTTTATAACAAAATTGCTGAATTATCAACAAAGTAATGCAACAAAGTAACGGTTCTCATGGCTTTTAATCATTCAGTCCAACCCAGTGCAATTTATATTTCATAGTGTATTATTTTTACCATGCAAAAAAGGAATTTTGTAAAGGACTTATTATAGTAATTACAAATGAGAGTTGGGCAAATGGAATATTTGACATTTGAAATTTTTAGATGTGATAATGTGCAGCAATAATGTACGTAATGTACGAAACTCAAAAAGGCTTTCTGTGTGATGAAATTGTCCTATTTCTAGGTTTTTAAGAATCGTCTTCCCTGGATTCAACAGAAATCAATAGGATTATTGCAATTTAAAATGTTTTGAAGATGAAAGAAAAATTCTTACGAGAATATATATATATATATATATATATATATTTATTCGCTCGGAAAGAAATTGGATACATTCGGAAAGAGTAAAGTAGGAAGTCATTCGGAAAGAAATCGGAAAGATTCGGCGACACTTGGAAATGATCGGAAAGAAGTCGGAGAGTGGGACATTCGGAAGGACTTGAAAAGGTTCATGGGACAGCTCGACGTTCGGAAAGAAACGGAAGCAAAGTTCACATACGATTCGGAAAGGATCGAAACGGTACCTCTTTCCGAAACCTTTCTAAATCTGTCCGACACGGTCTATCCGAACCTTTCCGTTTCTTCCGCTAGGGTGGGGGGTGGGACGCAACCAGCACAGATGCTAATACATGGAAAACTGGCAGGAAAGATATCGACTTTTTCCCTAATCTGAATACTTAAAGGGTATATTTCGGTAAGAATCTAAACTCCATTTTTACAGTGCTTTAGGAGAGATAAAAACTTTCTCAAACATCCACCACCTATGGCCACGTATCTCGACCGTGAGATGGGTTGTTACAGGGCAGGACGAAGTCACATAGGCAGGCTGGCGAAACTCCTGTGTGTCTTGAGGACACGGAGCGACCCAAGGATGACAGCTCTCTTCATCCATCTCGTAATTGCCTCGGCATGTTTTTTGCACGCGGGTATGGCTTTGAGGTCACGAACCAGTGATCATTTCGCACCTCCGAGAGCACTGATCACAAGGTCAATTACTTCAACCAAATGATTTGAGTATAGTTGATGCAGCTCCTTTTCAAGGTCTTCATACATCTCTTCCTTTTCCTTCACCTTGGCAGTGATGTAGTAGTCGGCCGGAGCCGAGAATTCGGTCAAGAATATATTTCTTTTCTCGAAGTCCTGGAGAACGGTGTGAGGCCTCGAGTGTGCAATGGAGACTGCTGTCCGAAAATCGTAATTCCACGGAATTTGGCACTACTCGTTTTGAAGAATTGACTCTATCTTCCTCGGAGGGTTCGGCTTTGGGGTAGAAAGCACTCCTTGTTTCTCTAAAAGTGTAAAAATCATTTAAAGCTTTTTTTTTTGCTTTCAAAATTGTTTACTCGTCTACTTACTTTCAAATATTGTTGAGAAACTTTAGTTTAAGGGAACATTTAAGAAAATTATGCTGTCTAACCCATCTATGTCTTAAAAATGGCCCTCAAATATTTTCCGAACGAAGTGCATTTTTTTAGTTTTAACAAATTTCTTCAAAAATTAACTCATGAAACGTTCGATTATGTATTCAAAGCTTTTAGAAAGCTTGAGGACCTGCGTATCATGAAAAAATACCCCTCATATGCAAAAAAATCCCCTTCATATGTTCTACTGCGTTCTTTTGTATTTAAAAATCGTATGAGGCTATATATAAGCATTGCCTGTTTCTACACTATCATATTTACAGCAGCGTTATACTTACGAGAGTAACTCTGACTTTCCCTTCAATATCATTGAAAACTACTACTCCTCTCAAAAAATTTATATACATAGGTCATAAAAACATTATTATGCGTGTAGTGAATGTACGAAAAAATGTTTTTGTTTTGTGGAATAATAAATTTTATTTGCAATCAGCGTTTCCCTTTTGTTTATATACTCATTTTCGCTAGTGTTCGTTTTTTAATTCATCATGTGCAACCTAATAATATAGTTATCTATATTTATTGTATCAAGAATAGTTATTTGTAACACAAGTGCGCAAAATAGGTGATTGTGTGCTAGTGTGAATTTTGCAGCATAAGCCGCAGGCGAATGATGCAATCACACGAATTACCGATCACCTACGCGCACGTGTATCACACGCTATTTTTTGCAACGCCCGTCCGAAAAAGTTGTTAGGAGGTGGTAACTGAAAATAATAATTTTATATTGCATAGAGTGGAGTAAAGAAATTTTGTTGGAAAAAAAATTAAAAAAAAGGTTTGAAAAACAATTTGGCAGAAAAAATTTTTCTGAAAAAAAATTTTGAAAAAAAATGGTTTGTGAAAAAAACAGTGTTTAAAGTTATCTATGCCAGTGTCTAAAGTACCTCATCTTGAAAGTGCGCATGCGCAGCTTTTTCAACAGTGTCTAAAGTAAGTCATCTTCAAACTGCGCATGCACGAAAATTGTTTCGCACACATTCTGCTCATATAAGGTCCTTTAGCCACCACTTACAAGCATGAAAACGTCAACTTTTGAGGTGGGTGTTGCAAAAACATATTTCCGAAGCAGAGATTACGGAGGTGAACAGCGATATCGAATTGTTTTTCGTTGTTATCATGATCAAGGTTAGGTATTTCAATTGATAAACATGTGAGAGCAAAACCGTAGTATGCAACTGAATATTATAACTTCACCTTCTGTTTATATTTGCTGGAGGGAGGGGTGTCTGGAGAGCCCAGAAACACTGCAGGAAGTAGAGGGTGACGGGCGCAAGAAACTAGAGGCGGCAAATGTTGTTACGATCACTGGTTTATTGGCTTCACATTACATTCCACTACACTATAAC
>CAKNXH010053635.1:0-28750 GCA_932178445.1 Andricus quercusramuli | reverse complement strand
GGGGGAAGTAGGTGCGCAACAGTCGACGAGAGGGACCTCGACGGCCCTCAAGGGCGTCCTCTCTTGGAGACGAGCCGAAAACCAAACACTTTCCATGATTTTTAGTGAGGTGAACTTTATGGAAACGGAAATTGCACGGGACGAAGTCTATTTTAAGGACATAATCGAAGACATAATTAAACAATGTATGGAAGACCCTTGCCAGTGCCATAAAACAAGATATTCACACACCAAAGATTCAATTATAAATATAGCTCCGTCCTAATCCAGAACAACCACCTGAGAGATAGAAATTCGTAAGTGTATCATAAATTAGAAAGGCCCTCCTTGTAGACTAGAGTGGTCTCAGAATGTATTGGAATTTTTCTTTCGAATTTTCATGAATATCGGCCCAAAATTTTTTTGAATTCTTCCCACAAAAAAAGCATTTAAAAAAAATTATTTTTGAAGTTTCCGCCAGCCCCATGAAAAAACTCGCATTTCCCATGAGAAAAGAAGACGTTTTTGTAAATATTATACAGAATCGTCAATATTAGCTGCATGGAGCTGAAGCTCAACACTTCTTTCACAATAAGAAATATGAATCATATTAACTATAAATTTTCCTTACAAGCCTTTTTGTTTAAATTAATATTAATATTTATTTTTTGTGAGCGTTCGCATGAAAAGGGCCCTTGTGGGAGGTTCTAGTTTGGGAGATATTCACGTTTTTCTAAGTCAGGGTCAAAATGATTATTTTCGGATTTAGGTGAGGAATATTAAGACCTATACTGAATCTTTTGACAGTATATTTATGTCCTGAGAGCACGCGGAAATAGGTATATTTCAATTTTAAAGAAAAAGTGTATCATGTTCGCGTATGGCTCTCGCCAACATTAAATGCGTTTTTCTCGAAAAGCGGTTTTTCGAATTTTCAACTTCAAAAATGCCTCGGTGACTCGTTTCTCAACCTAAATGGTTTTTTTTGGCCTAAAATGCTTGGAACTTATCTGGCTACATGATTCTGAATGTAACTTCATACCGGCCATAAGGGCCCTTTTTCATGCGGACGCCCATATTTGTTCCTAACTAAAAAGTTAAAGAAAAGCTGAATAATTCTGAGAAGATAGTTATTATACAAAACATAATAATTATTATAAATTTGCGTAGTATCGTAGGAAATAGTCCTCGAAAAGACATTCTTAGTTGCCTCCGGTTTGCTGATAAAAATTGTTTAAATAATTAATAATACTTTGGAATTTACAAAGTATCACAGAAAAAAGTTATCGGAAATATATTTTTAGTTAATTCTGTAAAAAAATGTACGCTGTTGTTTGATAATTAACCAAACTCTGAATTTGTTTATGTAAATTGTTTAAGTAATTAATAATTATTTTGAATTGATAAATAAACATAGAATATAGTCTTCAGAAAGACATTAATACTTAAATCCGTAAACAAATCGTGTCTATTCCTTGAAAAATACCTAAACTCTGAATATGTTTATGAAAATTGTTTAAATAAATAGTATATTGTGCCACAAGTTGAAAAAGCGAGAGATTTAAAACGAGTGTGAAGTTAGCTACCCGAGCGGAGCGAGGGTGGCTATCACGAGTTTTAAATCGTCGCTTTTCAATGTGTGGGACACGATACTTTTTCTATAATTTGTTTAAAAAGTGCTAGTTTTTGTTTACCTGTTTTTCGTGTAAAAAGAAGACGATTTTTTGTCGATTGACGCAACAATAACACCGTATTTTCGGAGAAACTGACGGCGTTTTTAGGTTAGGGACGGAGTCGGAAAATAGAATGAAGTGTGCTGCGCACGATGCACAAGCACACCCGAGGCATCACGAACATACCCTGAGTAACACGAAGTATTTTGCACTATATTTACTTTTTCCACTGTGCCTCACTTTTGTCACTACGTCCATTTACTTTTTCCACTGTGTCTGTCCACTTTTTTCACTGTTGCCCGGAAAGGTCGGCACTGCGCATGCGCCACGTCATCGACCAATAATCGGTCACTTTTTACACCAAAAACAGGTGGAAAAACTGGAATTTTTTCGCAAATTATAGAAAAATAATAATTATTGCAAATGTGCAAAGTAACTTTGGAAATTCTTATTGGAAATACGTACTTTCTTGCTTTCCTAAACAAATTGAGCCTATTAGTTTCAAAACAGCTAAACTCTCAATTTGTTTATAAGAATTGTTTGAATAATTAATAATACTTGAGAAGTTACGAAGTCTCACAGAAAAAAGTAACCGGAAAGATATTCTTAGTTAATTCTGTAAAAAATTTAGCCTTTTCGTTGACAAATAGATAAATTCTGAATTTGTTTATGAATATTTTTCAAATAATTATTACTTATTGTATATTTGCAAAGTATCACAGAAATCTTGATGCGCTAAACTAATTGATCCTAGTCATTGAAAAATGGCCACGTTCTTGATTTCTTAATGAAAATTGTTGGAATAATTAATAATTCTTGGAAATTTGCAAAGCATCATATAAAAAAAGTCATCGGAATGATGTTCTTAGTTAATTCTGTAAAAAATGTAGCCTATTTGTTGAAACATAGCCAAATTCTAAATTTTTTAATGAAAATGGTTTAAATTATTATTAATTCTTGCAAATTTACAAAGCAACTAGTGGTGCCGTTCGATACGATACGATCGGGTTTTCGATACCCGTGATCAGTTTTCTCTCGGCTCGACTTTGGCTCGGAATGCGATATATCGACTCGGGATCGAGTCGGGTTTTCGATCCTCCTTCGCCAGATGTGGGTCTGTGACGTAGCGGTCCACAGGGGGTTGAAATGAAAAAGGAGGTTTAAATTTTAAAAGGACATTTAGAACGCAATAATGCACCGATTTAAGATAATTTTTTTGTTGTACAATTCAGGACTAAATTTCCTAGAAAGCGGTGTGAGTGTATATTTTATTTTTTTGTTTATTCAATTTTTATGTTAATTGAAACAGCAAAGTGTCATTTTTTTGCATTTCATGTTTTATCTCCTAGACACAATTTTTCTTATACTGCAAGTCACTAGGGTTCAATGCACAGCGGAATAAGAAAGAAGAAAAAAATTGTTACCTTATAAAGCTAATTGTTAAAAGCAAATTTTATTAACAAATGATCGACATGAAGAAATATTTGTTTTCAAAGTATATTGTTGCTCTAAAATTGCTTGCTTTTATTCTTTGAATGATACGTGGCCATCAAAATTCAAGACTGAATGTTATTGATCAATTCTATAAACAAATTCTATAAACAAATGTACATCGCAGACATTAATAGGCAGACACCAGTCCTTCTTTGTACTCTTGTTGTAATGACATTGCCAATGATGTTTTCTGGAAGAAATTTACCATCCGTTGATATTTGTCTATTTGATAAACAAAATATATAAACAAATGCACATTTTAGGCGTTTTCAAGCGAAACGAAATTAGTTTTTCTTCTAATCTTGTTGCAATTATAGTGCCAATGATGTTTTCTAAAAAAATGTTGCCATGCATTAATATTTGTTCATTTTATGAACAAATTATATAAACACATTCACATTGTTACACAACAAAACCACCACTGGTTGAAACAATGGTGGTCTCGGTTTTTCTGTCGTTCCTCCCCAAAGTATGACAGCTCTCAGTCCTTTTTCCTCCCGTAGTCTGGTTTAAATATTGTCGCGCTGCGCTCCCCCTCCCTCTGTTAGTATTAAGTTACGCCATGCGCGGCGTAAAGAGCGGACCCCGGGACGAGGTTCAGTCCCGCGGTGAGCTCGTTAGTTCGTCCTCGACCGGTACACGGTAGGGATGGGTACCGCTCAGTGAGAATCGATTCTTCGATTCCTCGATTCCGCCGGATGCGTCGATTCCGAGGAATCGAAGAATCGAAGGTAGGAATCGATTCTTCGATTCCAATTCTTCGATTCCTATTCTAGTATTTCACCACTCCCCGCTTCTGAAAAAGCCCGCGTAAATTAAAAATTTCAAATGGTTTTTTGAGAGGTTTGTTGTAAAAATTAAAACCAATGCAACAAATATAAATTTCAATTCATGTTTTGATGTTTTTTTAAGAAAATTTATAAACTTTCATTAATTAGGTTTTTTTCTTTAGGAGAACGAAAATTTATTTTCTCTTAACTCGATGATCGGAATCGATGGCGATTCCGACGAAGAATCGATTCCTGGAATCGATTTCCTAAAACCAAGAATCGATTCCGAAGAATCGAAGAATCGACGCCAAGAATCGATTCTTCGAAGGAATCGGAATCGACTTGGCCATCCCTAGTACACGGCGAACATCTCGCTCCGCCTACAACCCCTGCCATCGGATGTGCATATCCTCCGGTTCGCGGAAGGCACCGCTGCCCGGTGTCTTTTCCGTGCGTGACTATAGTTTCAGTTCGTTATAAGTGCGGTTTCTTTTCTGTTCTCGGAACGAACTTCCCGAATTTGCGTAGTCGCCCTTGCTTCTAGACGAATAAAGACAATTTTTGGTTTAAGGGAAAGTTCATAGTTGTTATTTTGAGTGTATCACCCCCCCTCTCTCAACGGAATAGCGGCAGGTCCCACCCACACTCCAGGAGGATACTCGAGGAACCCCCTAACATGTCGCCGCCTCCGAATATGCTTCCTTCGGAAAGGAAGAATGTAAGTATATTGTTCTAATCAGTGCCCCTTCGGTTAGTTCTTTTTGTATTTAAGAATCCCACTAAATAAACCTTACCCTCACGATCCTCGATGTAGGATCGGAGTGCATTTGATTTCTACTTCTAACTTCGTTACCCTTTCTCTCGATCCTCGCTCTAGGATCGAAGAACGATCCGGTTTAGTTCAGCCTGATCTTTTCTCTCGATCCTCACCGTAGGATCGGAGAACGATCAGGTTTAATTGAACCTGATCTCTTCTCACGATCCTCATCGTAGGATAAGAGAATAATGGGAGTTGGATAAACTCAGGCCTTCCTCACGATCCTCTCTGTAGGATCGGAGATTATTCAAATCACCCATTTAACCCGGTGAGGGACACATCTCCGCGATCCTCTCTGTAGGATCGGGGCACCGACTGACGAGGCTGAATAAAACCTCTTCTCACTATTCTCCCTGTAGGATCGGAGGTTTGCTTGTCCTTTCGGCTCTCACCGCCACATTTGTTTCAAACTTTTTTCAATGAATTTTTGTTCAACAAACTTTTTTCACAAATTTTTTCATGACAAATTATTTTTTTCCAAACCTTATTTTTTTATCAAAATTTTTGTTGAAACAATTTTTTTCACAAAGTTGGAAAATATTTTGTATGTGTTGAAAATTCATCTTCTTGGTGGGAAATCGGGAGAGAATAATAATAATCAAATAATTATTCTTCCGAAAATAATTCTTATGAGTAATGTAAATATTGATACATTCATTTGAAAAGCTTGAAAATTCATCGTTTTGGTTGAAACTGAACTAATTATATATTTTTGGGAAAATGAATGGATTTGTAAAAAATGGAACTATTTCGTCGAAAAATCGTTGGTTTCAGGTGGAAATTTATTTTACAATACTATAAATCTAAGTATTTAACTTGGACATTCATCATTTCAGCTAAAAAACAATCTCTTCATTTGAAAATCCAACTAAAAATTGCTTCTTTCGTTGCAAAAACTGCATTATTGAAAACACGTTTTTATTGTTTTGCCATTAATTTTTTCCATATAAAATTTATTCATTGGAATTATGGATGACGCTTTATCTATTCAGTTGAAAATTGAACTACATCATTGATTCAAAATTTATTTTTCTGTTTGAAAATTGAAGCTATTCTCGCGATGAATAGTATTTTTGGTTAAATATTAATTTTTCTAACAGAAAATAGAACTTTTTGATTTTCGAGTAAAAATTCGTTAAGAATTTCACTACAGTGTTGAAAATTTATGTGTTTGTTCAAAATTGGTCTTTTTGGTGTAAAATTAAGTGTCTTAATTGAACATTCAACTTCTTGGTTGACAGTTGAGGCGCATTGTTCTTAATTCATTTAATTCTTTACAAATGAACATTCATCAATTTGTTTGAAAAATAATTTCTTTACTTAAAAATTCGAGTATTTTTTTTAAAGTTCGTTTTTTTTTGGAGTGAATTTTTTTTTTCAATTGAAAATGTGGCTCCCTCATTTTTGGTATAAAAATTATCTTTTCAATTTAAAAATTTACGCCTTTTTCTAAAAATTCATGTACTTTGTGAAAAATTAGTCTTTTTTGTAGAAAATTTAATGTCTTGGTTGACAATTCAACTACTTGATTGAAATTTGAACTTCATGGTTAAAATTTTATTTTATTGGTTGAGGATGTAACTATTTTGCTGAAAACTCTTTTTTTAGGTTAAAAAATAATTTTCTGAAGTAACAATTTAAGAATTCCAGCTCTTATTGAAAATTTAACTATTTACGTTTTCATTAAGAATTTATCTTACATATTTGGTTTGCAAATTAAACTGTTTGAGTGAAAGTTTAACTGAATTGTCAAAAATTAATATCATTGTGGAAAATTTTACTATATTGTTGAAAAACCTCGTAAAAATAGAACATTTCAACGATTTCTGCTCAAGAAATATGTATCCACGTCATCATTTGTGATCCTCCAAATTGAAGAATGAATTAATAATTATGTTAATCATATCATTTTAAGAAATCTTAAGTGAAAAACATTACAAATTGAGCAATTAACACAATTTTTAACCAGAGACTTGTTTCGTTGGACGTCAAATAATTTATATTTTAAACCTTTTTTAAATAATAATTCTTCTATTATAATTTATACATTAAAGTACAAAACTCTTTTGAAAATTTAAATTTAGGATGCAGCACTCTGAGATGTTCAGTTTACGATTCGATCGAATGCATTCTATTTAAAACAATTTAGCTGGAAATTGTTCACTTTTCAAAATCTGCCTTATATTTGCTCCTTTTCAATAAACAGTCCAATATTTGCAAATATGAAAAAAAAGAATATTTTTTATTGGAAAATAATTTAAAATCAAATTAAGGTTGAAATAGGTTCTATAGTTGCATTTAGATGTTTCAAATGATTTATTACTAAGCCAAAGTGCAACTCTTCCACTATGGGGAAAATAAATTTCAGCATTTCCACTCCAGCCATAAGCGGTTTAACCAGGCAGTGGAGGAGTCAGGAAGGACCGAGTGACGTCGAGCCATTGTCAAATTTCCCACTCCGCTCAGTTCAACTGAGAAGTGCACATCTGTCGAAGGAGTATCAAAAATCCGTCCCGATCCCGAGTCGATATATCGACTTCCCGAGCCAAAGTCGAGTCGAGCCAAAACCGACTCGATCTACACCCGATACTGGAGACTAGGATCGAGTCGGAATCGTGTCGATATCGGGAAATATCGCTCGACGGCATCACTAAAAGCAACATAACGAAAAGAGTCATCAGAAAGGCTTTTCATAGCACCATAGAAAAAAGTAATCGGAAAGATATTCTTGGTTAATTCTATAAAAAAATTCAGCCTATTCGTTGAAAATAGCTAAAATATTAAATTGTGAAGCAACCTAGAAAAAGAGTCTTCGGAAAGACATACTTAGTTAACTCCGTAAACAAATTGAGCCTATTCCTTGAAAAATAGCCAAGCTCTGGATATGTTGGTGAACATTTATTGATTTCCCCAAAAAATTGAGCCTACTCGTTGAAAAATGGTCAAACTCTTGATTTGTTTATCAACATTGTTCAGATAATAATTAATTCTTTTAAATTTGCAGAGCATTATATAAAAAAAAGAGATCGGAAAAATATAATCCTGCGTAAACAAATAGTGCCTATTCCTTGAAAAATACCCAAACTCTGAATATGTTTATGAAAAATTTTGAAATAATTAATGATAGAAGTGGATTGAAATGAAAACTAAGTATTGAAATGAATGAAATCAGATTTTCAATTCCGTAATATTTCTAACTTGGTTTTTAAATGAAAAATTATTTTTCAAAATACGAATAAAATATTCAAAATGTTACAAAATGATTCAAAGGAATCGTATATATACCGAAGTGTACATGTATAGACTTCCCCTAAGCTTCTAATGAAAACAAACATCTCGAGTTCAAATAAACACAGCTCGTCCATCGTCGATGAGATCGCCTCATGCTTATCATTGACTCACCACTGGTAGTTATTTTGGCTGTTGCCACAATTTAAGTCTTGAAAAAGTTCTCGCAGATGACGCCTTAAACTACCTGGTGCGCGACCCGGTGCACCCGGATCGTCAACTCAACACTGTTAGTTATTTTGGATGTTGGCACAATTTAAGTGTTAAAAAAGTTATCGTAGAATACATGCTGAACTACCTGGTGCGCGACCCGGTGGACCCGGATCGTCGACTCACCACTGTTAGTTATTTTGGATGCTGGCACAACGTGAATTTTAAAAAAGTTCTCGTAGAATACGTGCTAAACTACCTGGGGCGCGACCTGGTGCACCGAGATCGTCGACTGATCATTAGTAGTTATTTTGGCTGTTGCCTCAATTTAAGTCTTGAAAAAGTTCTCGCATATGACGTCTTAAACTACCTGGTGCGCGACCCGGTGCATCCGGATCGTCAACTCAACACTGTTAGTTATTTTAGATGTTGGCACAATTTAAATTTTAAAAAAGTTCTCGTAGAATACATGCTAAACTACCTGGTGCGCGACCCGGTGCACCAGAATCGTCCACTGGTCATTAGTAGTTATTTTGGCGGTTGGAACAATTCAAATTTTAAAAAAGTTTCTGTAAAATACGTGCTGAACTACCTGGTGCGTGACCCGGTGCACCCAGGTCGTCGACTGATCATTAGTAGTTATTTCGGATGTTGGCACAACTTGAATTTTAAAAAAGTTCTCGTAGATGACGTCTTGAACGACCCTTCCGAATCTACGAGCCCAAGCCTAGAACTAATAAGTAACGCTGACTGCTTATTTTAACGCTGACTCTCTCATCTAACGCTTACACTAACGACACAAAGCAACTTTCAAAGATAAGATACAATTCGGATACAAGTGGCTTCAACCTGGAGATATTTGGAAGAACATTAACTATTCATGGAGAAAAGACAGTGGAAACGAGGCACATGAATATCCCCCAAATTCCATTTAACTTAAGTTTTATTTGACCGAAAATCAAGTTGCCGAACAGGGATTTGTCATAATTTTAATTTTTTTGAATTTCTATTCCCCATAATATTATTTATACCTGATTTTCATTTAATAAAGCTTCTTTGTTTTCGAATTAATATTTAACATAACATATTACATTTATTCGAATTATCTTTTAACGTAATTTATTTTTTCCCGATTAACCACATAACCTAGCATTCATTTACACAAATTGCCATTTGTCATAATTTCCACTTCATCGAGTTGCCATGTCACAGAAATTTCATTTGTCCTACAGACCATTCGGCCTAAAATAAAGACGCGAAATTTAAATAAGAGAATCCTGATTGGCTGATTTTGAATTTCGTGCATTTTTTTTAGACCGGATGGGCTGTAGGACAAATGAGGACGCAAGAGGGATGCGCGTACGCTTTGGCGTAGAAAAAATTTGGGATGGTTTATGGAGAGCCCATGCTGCTACCGTAAAAATATCCTTTTTAACAGCAATAAGAATCTGTTACAGTTTAGGCAAAAAAAGAAAATTTAATAACAAGCAAAATATAAGTGATAGCAATATTAAAATAATGCCATTTTATAATTTAATTTTTATGAAAAATATTTAGCTTTATTACAAGTCTTTATCATTATTATAAACTGCAAACGAGACTTTGTTCATTATTGTTTATAGAATAAACCATTGATATCTGATCTAAAATTAGCTGATGCTAATTTTTTGATAAAGCTTTACATTATTCTTGATGAAGAAATTTCCAGAAGATGTTATTAGAAATCGTTAAAGCTATAGCATTTCAAAGTATGTTCATTTCAAAATGAACATTATTTGAATAAAATTTTCTTCATGAAGGATGGAGTAGACCCGAAAAGGAGTATCTTTTATCACTTCAAATTTGTTGATAAAATTGCTTACTACAAAGAAAAACAGTTTTATGTTCAGGCTCGGAATTTTTTTATTTCTTTAATTGATGTTTTTGCATTAATTAACAACATTTTACGTAATATTCAGTAAAAAAAATCAGACAGACCTAGAATGGCACACAGGATTAACCCAGCTCCTCCAGCCGGTTCCAAACCTCCTGCTCGACATCAGTTAAAACGCAGGGAATACACAACCCGGTCGTACGTCGCAGATGGTCACATATCCGATTGCTATCCGTGCTCAAAATGGCTTGACATCTGGACTCTTCAAGATTTTTGGGATAAAACATCAAAGAAAATAAAGTTTTATTACCATTAATTGTTTAAATAATTAATAATTGTTGTCAATTTATACAGTTTTATAGCAAAAAAGTCATCGGGCAAGACATTTTTAGTCGATTTCGTAAACAAAAATTGAACGTATTCATTGAAATATTGCCAAAATTTTTGCTTGTTTGTGAATATTGTTCCAAGGATCGACAATTCGTTGTCAACTTAAGAAGTCCCATAGCGAAGAGTTATCACAAATACATTATTGGTCAATTTCGTAAACAAAAATGGATCCTATTCGTTCGGAAAGGGCAATACTCTGAATTTGTTTATGAAAATGGTTCACTTAATTTATAATTCTTGGGAATTGGCAAAACATCATTGAAAGGAGGAATCGGAAAGACGTTCTTAGTTAAATCTATAAAAAATTGAGCATATTCATTGAAAAATAGCTAAACTCTGAATTTGTTTATGAAAATTGTTCAAGTAACTGATAATTCTTTGAAATTTGCAAAGTATCATAGTAAAGAGTCATCGGAAAGACATTATTAGTTGACTCAGTACACAAGTTGAGCTTATTCGTTGAAAAATTGCCAAACTTTGTATTTGTTTATGAAAATTGTTAAAATAATTCATAAACCGTGGGAATTTGCAAAGCATCGTCGAAAAAAGTCTTCAAAAATATATTCTTAGTTAATTTTGTGAAAAACATCTGAGCCTATAATTTGAAAAATAGCTAACCTCTGAAATCAATAATTCGTGTAAATTTGCAGTGTCATTGCAAGACTTACCGGAAAAACATTCTTAGTTAATTCTGTGAAAAAATTGAGCCTATTCGTTCAAACAAAGCCAAAAACGGAATTTTGTCATGAAAATTCAGTTCAGTTCAGTTCAGTTTACTGTAACATAAAATAGGGCCAGTGCCCAATTACAAGGAGGATGATGACCATTATTGACAATTTTTGAGTTCCTTACATAAAATACCTAATCTACTTATTTTTATATTACTTTATATTACTTTATATTACTTTATATCTACTTATTTTTACATAAACCAAAGGCACGAATCTTTAAGGCGTTAATTGTGTAAATAAATAAATTATCTATCGAATTTTTTGTGTTCATATTTAAAATCTCCACCAATGATTTATCATTATTTATAGTTTGGAGTCTAATACCATTGTACGCCAGACATTTCTAATAAAATGCTCTAACGTATCCATTTTTTGCAAGTTGCACATCTGACAAAAACTGTCGCGATCATATAAATATTTTTGTCCACCCCAGAAAATTCTTCGTTTCTTAGAACCACTCAAACGCAGCTGACAGAGTAAACTTAATTTATTGTAGTTGATTTCTTTCAACAAATATTCGTTAGACGAGACAATGCTTTTAAAAGTGCAAGAATATTTTGAATTGTTTGCTGCTAATAAGTCATCGTTTCTTATTCCTTCTTGCAATTTTGACATTATCTCCTCCAGTTGCTGTTTGACAACTTCCGGACATTGCTCTACGAATACATGCTTAAATCCTAGGTTCTCCAGTATGTGTTCAACTTGAGTTGCTCAGTTATACTTTATCTTATTTGATTTTAATTGATGCAGTTGAATTAGTTTATTGTAGCATCTTTGAACCAACCTTTCATCAGGAATCTCTAGAATTTTGATCCACCATCTAATAGCCCTTGCCACACATTCATATTCCAATTTATATCTATTGGTTTCTAATCTAATAATATAATTAGGAGTGTTGCGGGGAAGGTTCAATACTGATTTAAAGTATTTCATCTGGGTAGATTCAATTTCATTGAAATATCTTAAAGACCAAATTTCAGCTGCATATAATAAAGTCGTTGAGATAACCGAGTTAAAAAGATGGTTTGCCGCTATCAATGATCTTGGTTTTGCTTTATAAAGAGTTTGTCGAGACACACCTGTCGCTACATTAGGTTTAGATTTTCGATCTTTAAAATTCTCGTAATGCACCCCTGTACTTTTAAAAATTTTCCCTAGGTAGCAGTACGATTTTATTTGTTCCACCTCTTCCCCTCCCAATGTCCACTTCGCAAATTTCTTATTTTTTGGGCTTTTATGGAAAGCCAAGATCTTAGTCTTTTCTACGTTGACTTGTAATTGATTTATTTTACAGTAAAGCTCTAAAGCATTTAATTGTAATTGAACGTCTCTTGCGGATTCGTCCAAGATCACAATATCATCCGCGAATGCCAGGATCAAAATCTCTAAAAGACCTACCAATCCTACCACAGAAGCTCCAAATGCTCTAAAAAATTTCTCAATATCGCATATAAACAGTAAGAATAGAATCGGACTGAGTGACTCCCCTTGTGCAGTTCCTAAATTGATTTTAATATCTTTTGATCTATCCCCATTTACGTCATAATGCATCGAGAAGCTCTCGCAGAGCTTTATAATTACCCTGAGTATTCTGCTATTGAGTCCGAGGTCTCTGAGCTTTTCTCATAATAATTTGTGCCTTACTGATGGGAATGCTTGCTTAAAATCGACAAAGATTGCGCAGAGAGTCCTGCCCTTAATTCTTATTATTGAATGTATTGCTGTATTTATTATAAAAATGTTGTCAATGCAACTTCGGCCTTTCCGAAAACCAGTCTGCCCTTCTGGAATTATTTTTCTACTTTCTACGTACTTTTGTAGTCTTTCTGCTAAAATATGGGTAAATATTTTAGTGATGTTATTAAATAGAGAAATAGGTCTATAATTACTGGGGGTTTCTTTGTCTCCTTTCTTGTATATTACAACAGTTTTTATTTTTCCCCAATCTTTTGGAATAATACTGAGAGTTAAAATTTTATTAAACATGTCTAACATGAAGATTATAACATTAGGGGTTACATTTTTGTAAAATTCGTTCCCTAATCCATCTGGGCCTGGGGCTTTTCCATTTTTTAGTCTTCCTATACTACTGATCAATTCTTCAATTTCTATTTGTCTATCCAATTCTGCAATAACATCCATACTGACTATTTCAAATTTATCCTGATTACCCATTGTAAAGTTTTTTATGTAAAAGTCCTCCCATGTTTCAATAGAGATAGTGCACTTCAGATATTATTTGTATGCAAATTTTTTAATGGTTAGCCAAAACTCTCTCGCGCTCCTAATGTCAATCAAAGCCTTTAGATCCTTATCCCTAACTGTTTTCTTTTCTTGTTTTATCAGACTATTATGCTTCTCTTTTGCTTTTAAGAATTCATCTAATGCTCCGCCTGTGAAGTTTAATTCTTTAGCTTTCTTCAAGCTTTTATTGAGTTCAGCTTTAGATTTGATGTATTGTTCGTCCTGCCAATCTTTGCTCCTTAACTTATTTGCATTACTTGTTGTTCGTATTCCGCAAAGATCAGCATTAGTCGCAGCAACTTTGATCGATATTTCTAACCTTGAATTCAGTTCGTCTATGGTTAATTCTTTATTTTGAGTAATTTTTGTGGATTCTAGATGCAACCTATATGATTCTGAATTTTCTTCCTTCCAACTACAAGTATCCTGAATCAGTATTTTATTATTTTTAGGTCTCAAATCTGTTATATCCTTCTTATTCTGTCCTGGGATTACCATTTTAAGTCTGCTTTGAAAATGATCTGTATTGGTTGTTGATGAAATTATCTTACTATCCCGTATGTAACGAAAACAAGCTACGTTAACCCAATTAAAATCAATCGTACTCCTATCCAGGTGGTTTACAAATGTAAATTTCGCTGGCGTATCGCTGGGAGATCTATCATTCAACAATACAAAGCTTTCAGATTCCATTACGCTTGTCAGCAGCCTACCTCTATAATTTACCTCAAAATCGCTACTTGTTCTAACGCCTGATAGTGGGGATGCCTCTACTGCCATAGGATCCAACTGGTTGAGGTCTCCCACTCTAGAGTTGAAGTCCCCACCGATTATAACAGGCAGAGAGTTATCCCCCCAGCTAAATTACGGATAGTGTCAGAGAACATATCTATATAGTTTCAAGTCCAGTTTCGGTTTCCAGTATACCACTCCTATTATAAATTAGTTATTTTTGCAACACCCACCTCGAAAGTGCTCCGTTCCGTGTAGCTAAATTATACGCGAAGTAACTCATTCCGGATAACAATGCGACAATTCGGGGACTGGGCTCTGAATTGTCTGATAGTTCTTGAGGAAAGCTGGATTCACTTCCAATATTTATGACAGCCATGTTTCCGTGACTCCGACTATGTCGTAGGTTAACAGGAGTTTTTGCTGATTTTTGTCCAGGTCGTATACGTTTTTGAGACAACTTATATTCCAAAAGTTATGTTTAAGAGGTTGTGTTTTTACCGTTGTGAAGTGAAGTTTTCGAAATGCTTCTTGTTTTGCTTTGAAACGTATCAAGCACTTCCTTATCTCCTATCGATTTTCGAGAGATATATTGGTCCATACTATTTCTCATGTTGTCGTCTTTTCTCTTGTGGTACTTCCGTTTTGGCTTTATAGTATTCCAATTCTTCATCTCTTGTTTTTTAATAGTATCTTCCTTTTCCATCTCCTGAATGTCATCGTTGCTTCTATCTCGCTTCTTTGAAGCCTTTGCTGCCTTTAGGAAACTAATAACCTCATCAACGTCGCAAGGTTTTCCTTCTATTAGTAGGAAGTCATCTCTGAGTTGGGTCTCTATGTCCAGTTTTCTCAGTTCCTTGAAGAGTGGTACCAGTTGCTTCCTTTTTTCCTGTGTATTCTTGTCATCATCATTTGAGATAAAAATGCTGGTCCCTTTCAATTTGCGCTTTTCCCCCATATTTTCTTGTTTCCTGAGAAGTGAAGTGAATGAAAGAAGAATAGGTGGTTTCGGATTCGTTGACTCTCCCTTTAAGACCTTGGCGTATTTTATATCAGCGATGGTGATATTAACTTCGAGTGTTTCTTTGATGAAAGTGATCATGTGGTTAACTAAAAAAGATCCATGGGAAAGATAATCTTAGTTAATTCCGTGAAAAAATTGAGCCTATTCGTTGAAAAATAGCCAAACTGTGAATTTTCTTATAAAAATTGTTTAAGCAATTGCCAAGTAACGTCCCGAACTGCCTTTAGGTAAAATACATGACGTTTGGTCTCCTTGTACTTCGAGGTTCCGGCGAATAGTCGGGCATATTGTATCTGAATACATTGTGATTTATTAATAAGTATTATTTAAAAATTATTTTGATAAAATTTGATTTGTGAAAGTGAGCCAATCTTACATTGACATAAATGATGCATCTATATATAACAACAAACCGTGCAAGATCATAATCGTACAAAAGCCGCTTCTAGAGGTTGTTGAATTTCTTGAGTATTCCTTCGGAACCATGCATTTTTTTCAATGAAAAGGAACTGATGATAAAACACTAAAAAAACAACATTTAAATATGTGAAAAATGCACAAATATTAATACACTTTAAGTAAACATAACCTCACCTTGTTCCTTTTTTTCCCGATTAAATTGGTATTGCTATCGATAATTAAACAACCTCATCAGTGGTTCATAATTCTTCATTGAGTTACTACTTTTATTTTTAACTAAATTTACGCCTGATACATCTTATTTTGTTAAAGCAACTTTTGAAAAATTATGCACACGTAGCACATGTTAATAGCAGAAAATGCCCCATTTGTTCAGATGCTCAGAAAGTATCATGGCGGTACCAGTACTTCCATATTCAAGATGAAAAGGTCTTCTTTGAGACTTTCTACGTAGACATTCATTATTTTTTCATTCAGGTTATTTTGTTTTGTTTCATTTACTGTTTTGTAACAATGGTTATTCCTATCTGTTGTTCACCTACCTGATGCTAATTCAAATTACTATAATAATCATAATTTTTTTATTTTTGTAGGATTCACCATGAATGAACAAGTGGAGCCGCAGATCAAAGACATAGAAGCATCCGTTGTATCTGATGAGGAGCGCGATTTAGCAGAAAACGCTCTTTCTGAGTTTCAGAAAGGCGCCTATATGCTATGTTTAACCCATTTAAACAAATTAGAAACCTTGAGGCCAAAGGATGTGAAGGTCATGCATAATAAAGTAGTTGCTGAATATTACAAAAGTGATTTGAAAAAGACTGAACTTGTGAAAAAAAGTTTAAGCGCAATATGTGGAGAACTAATTAGCACAGATACGTCAGATGCTGCGGATGTTGTTGAAAAATGCGTTATAAGATACAATCAAGCTATTTTACTGTATCATACAAGGCAATATAATGCTGCACTTCAGATTATGAGTAGATTATTCTCTCTAATCGAGCCCTTAGGTTGGTATTTTACTGCGTCGTCTATGATTTTCCGGACTATGAAATTACCGTACTAACAAGTTGGTAGGGAATAATGATCTACTTTTTTTTGTTTAAATTAGACAGAGCTTTGTTTTGCATATCTAAAGTAGTATAATTTTCACAATAGTCGTAGACTATCCCTGTTACAAAACTTACAATATGCAAGTTTTGTAACAGGGATGGTCTACGACTCACCGCACGGAGAAGGAAAAGAGAAGCGAATCAAGGAACTATCGTCGGTCGTGCCGGTGATAATAGTGCTTTATGCATCAAGTGTGGTACGTGTGTCTTTATAGCCGAGCGTGATGTTTGCAGGACGAGTCGTAGACGAGTGCGAAGTGCGAGCCGAAGACAAGTTCTATAAACACTCGAGACGTACTATCCGTAGTGCACATGATGCGTTATGCAACAAATGTCTGTTATGGGCTTTTTGAGAATTTAGATTTTAGCGGCTCAGGAGGGAGTTGCAATTAGGGTGCAGGGTTCAGGGCGCAGCCCTGGCTTCAGTGCATGGGGGTTCGGGGGCGGAGCCGCCCGTAAAGAAAAAAAAACATTGCTGTTTCACACAGCTCGGGCGGTAACGGTTTATCACCATCACTTTTCTCTATTTTGGCACAACACTTTAACCTCTGCTTTAATCGCTTTGACAAACAAACGTATCTCATAGACGTAAAATGTAGTTTTAATGTCCATAACGTTTCCACGTTTCTGAATTAGGAGCCCAGAGCGCGTTTTGACTTTTGACACATGATAGTAAGGCAGGGTACACAGTCTTCTCCTTTTTTCTTGAAATACCTCTTTTCTCCCATATTCTCGACAAACTTCTACTTTTTCCCCTTTTCTCTTTAAATATACGATATTTGGAAAATACAATATTTAAATTACACGGAAAATTCTCTGAAATTAGTAAGTGTACCCATTATTGAATAATAATAAAAGCAATTATATCACCTAATAGTCCAGTCAACGGGGAACAAATTTAACTCGACTAACCGAATTCGGAAAAGTAGAATTTTTTTCACAGATACGGTGGGGATGACTTTATAAAGATACTGTAAAAAGTCCCCAAACATATGTGTACGGCAACGGACGCCATGATGGAAAGTGTTAAACAATAACATGTTTTTTTAAAATAACTCGATAACGGTTGATTTTAGGTCGAAAGTGGTAATGTTAAAAAATGTTCACAATTTTATAGTGCACAAAAAAGGTTCTGATAGTTGTAGACGTATTGTCAACAGTTACGCTATAAAATTGGATTAACTGTACAATTGTGTGATTTCTGAACAAATGCAGTAAAACTAAAAAATATACTTGAAAGAACTTCGAAAATAGATCAGGCGATTTGCACTGGAGAAAATGCATGTTTCTGTTTGAAAAAAATACCGACCAACTAATTTACAATAAAAATTATCAGTATAAAATGAGCTCAACTTCAGTGTACAATTTGACATGCTTAAGGGAATGATTTTTAAATGAAACTTCTTATAATTGTTCCTCCATATTCATACAATATATTTCCCAATTTTCAGGTCAGAATAATAATATTTAAGTCCTCTTTTAATACTTTAAACAAGTAAATTTCAAAATTGAAGCTATGAGGTAGGCAGCAGCGGTGATTATGAGTCCTAATGGCAGCAATGAGAGCGGGGGCGAGAACGGCTATCTCGGTCTATTATATTGAACCCTTCGAAATTTTTGTTTGCTTACATTTCCCAACAATATAACAGACCGAGGTAGCCGTTCTGTCCCCGCTCCCATTGTTGCCATTAGGACTCATAATGACCACTGCTTCCTGCATCATAGGTTCAATTTTGAATTTTACTTATTTAAAGTATTAAAAGAGGACTTAAATATTATTATTATGACCTGAAAATTGGGAAATATATTGTATGAATATGGAGGAACAATTATAAGAAGTTTCATTTCAAAATCATTCCCTTAAGCATGTCAAATTGTACACTGAAGTTGGGCTCATTTTATACTGATAATTTTTAATGCAAATGAGTTGGTCGGTTTTATTTTAAACAGGAACACGCACTTGCTCCAGTGCAAGTCGCCTGATCTATTTGCGAAGTTCTTTTAAGTATATTTTTATTTTAACTGTATTTGTTCAGAAATCACACAATTGTGCAGTTTATCCAATTTTAAAGCTTAACTGTTGACAGCACGCCTACACGTGTTAGAACCTTTTTTGTGCACTTTAAAATTGTGAATATTTTTTGACATAACCACTTTCGACCTAAAATCAACCGTTATCGAGTTATTTCAAAAAACATGTTATTGTTTAACACTTTCCATCATGGCGGCCGTTGCCGTACACATATGTTTGGGGACTTTCTACAGTATTTTTATAAAGGCATCCCCAACGTATCTGAGAAAAAAAATTCTACTTTTCCGAATTCGGTTATTAAATCCTTCATTGACTGGACTATAAATAAATTTGTTATGAATGGATAAGGTGCATTGAGGACGAAGAGCCAAGTGGTTTAGTCCATGGCCAGAGCATCGACGATGTCATGCGAAGTACGTAACGCCTCCGCGAAGAGCGCTCTCAGCTCAGCATCGGCACCGACGAAATTTGTACCCTGGTCACTTGTGAGAGTGGAACAAATGCCCCGTCGTGAGGTAAAGCGTCGATAGGCAGCTAGAAAAGATAGAGAAGTATAATCAGACACTGCTTCCAGATGTACAGCACGAGTAGGCGTGCAAACAAAAACCGCAATGTAGCCTTTATACGATCTTTGTCAACGTCCGCGGGCTGTTCGTATTCTTATTGGACCAGAAAAATCAATGCCACTGTGGAGAAAGACCCGAGTGCGCGCTGCACGCGATTAGAAGGGAGATTTCCTATGAGCTGCGTGGCGGTGGCGGCACGATGACGAATACATACTACACATCGTAGTATGCGAGATTTTACAACCTGGCGACCTCGCAGAATCCATAATTTACGCCTTAGGTGGGCGAGTGTGAGCTGAGTACCCCCATGATGGGTACGCCGGTGGCAACTGTCGACGACCAGATCTGTGAACGGAGACGTCGGTGGCAAGATATATGGGTGCCTCTCATCAGGATCCAAAACGGAATGGTTTAGACGACCAACAACTCTCAGCAGCTGCTGAACATCTAGGAAAAGGTTAAGTTTGATTAGTGCGTCACATTTTGGTAACTTCTCCATTTTTTTATCGAAGATATTAGAAATAGTAGAAGAGAAGTGGGTCTGCTGAAAGCTTCGAACCCAATACAATCGGACGTGGTCCAGATCAGCTGGTGTGAGTTAATTTTTCTAGAGAAGATGCACAATGAGTGAAACGATCCCACTTATGAGGATGAGCAACTGTCGTCTGGAGTATGACAACACGTCGTTCCAGGTCAGTATCGACTTCAAGATTTGGATCAAAGGTGGACTACGGAAGGTCGGTCTCTGAAAGCCGATTTGGACCAACCCACCAGAGCGAATGAGCGCCAAGCTGCTTGGCAGAGAGACCTCGAGCAGCGCAGTCTGCGGGATTCTCGATACCAGGTATGTGATGCCAATAAGTATCCGGAAGGGATGTCTGAATATATGATACACGGTTAGCCACAAACGTATACCAACTGCAAGGAGGACATCTCAACCATGCAATCACATTCGTGCTACCAGTCCAGAGATGCACCCTCATATCTTCGAAGGAGAGAGTTTTCTGGATATAAAGGGTAAGACGAGCGAGAAGCTGGGCCCCACAGAGCTCCAATTTTGGAGAAGATAATTGTTTGATGGGCGTGACCTTTGACTTCGAGCAAATAAGAGATGAACGAACGACACCTTGATGTGAGACGGTTCTCAGATAAAGAACAACAGCATACGCGGCCTTAGAAGCGTCCGCGCAGCCGTGAAGTTCGACCAATCGAAGACCATTGGAATGACCCAGCCAACGAGGAATCCTGATAGTATCTAGATGCCGAAGATTTTCAAATAGGCGAATTCATCGTAGGAAGATTTTCTCTGGAAGTGGATCGTTCCATCCAATTTAGATCAGCCAGAGATTCTGCATAAGAATCTTAAAGACTATGATAACTGGTGATATTAATCCGAGAGGGTCAAACAATTTCGATATGCCTGATTAGACTCTTCTCTTGGTAAAAGGTGCTGTAGGGGTAGCTACGTTTGTACAAAATAGCAGTCATCTTCTGCCGGCTGCCACGTCAATCCTAGAGTGTGAAACTAACCTCCGCCGTGCCATGAACGGGACTGAGATTTCGCCTTCCAATATTCAGGGACCAATTTAACGAGTGCCATCTTGTTGGATGCCCACTTGCGTAAGGGAAATCCGCCCGATTGCAACAGATTGATAAGTTCCTGCTGCAATGTTAAGGCTGATTCCACGTCGTCAGCACCTGCCAAAACATCGTCAATATATATGTGACGGGGGAGGATGGAGGCAGCGTTAGGCCACCGATGTCCTTCGTCCGTGACAGGTTGCTGGATGGTGCGTAACGCCAAATAAGGCGATGACGATAGTCCAAATGTAACGGTGGTCATCCGATACACTCGGATTGGCTTACTTGTGGGGTCGAACCTCCACAAAATGCGTTGGCAGTCTTGATCGTCAGGATGAATCTTGATTTGAAGAAACATCTTTTCAATGTCAGCTGAAAAGAGCACGGCAAACATTCGCCATCAAAGTAAGATGTCCGAAAGCTATGAATGCAATTTCGGTCCAGTGTGTTGGTATTCGTTGAGAGATGAGCCGGTCGAAGTTCGATGCGAGCCATTAAAAACTACTCTTGAGTTTTGTGGTAGTACTTGTTTCCTTAAGGCTCATGTATTGTGTATTCCAAACTACAAAACTCACCTCAAAAAATTGGTTTGGAATGCTGGCGCACCGAAAGGATGTCAGGGGGCAATTTTTTTCCCCACAGGAAGCACATATCCATATTTGAGGGGGAAAGTCCCTCCGGAACGTCAACACTCGCGATAAATGTTAAAAAATTAAAAAATAAAAACATTTATCAAAGATCGAAAAAAAGTAAACAGAAACAGTACAATCAGAGCCGCTTGGTGTCCCGATCAATCATTAAATCGATTTAAAAGGACTTCTGGCGCCATATTCAAAATAGAAAAAGCATTGAAACATATGTGGGAGTGATAATTCTTAATAAGTTATAATATATTATTTGAAAAACATAACAAATAAATATTATCTTACAAAAATATGGGAAATAAGGAAGGAAAAATATATTCAACGCAAAATACTGGCTGATAAAATAGATAAATAAAACTTGCAACATTTTCTTCTAATTCTGAGTTGATCTTATAACATTCCCTTCACACCACCCACACAGAAGAAATAATTTACATATAGCTAAAAAAGATTTGGTAAAGATTTTCCAAATTTGTAATTATCAAAAATAAGCATTTTCCACAAAATGCAATGTTATTGTGTTTATGATTTTTTCAGAGGAACCTTAGGCTATATAATGTACAACCAACCCCCCATAAAACCCACCCACGCAATAGAACTCAACTCTAGAAGGCTGGAAAGACCCGGTGAATAGTTTCTGATCTTAGTCCATGGGAATATAATCATTTCTCTAAAAAATCAAAGTTATAGCGACTTTGATTTTTTTTTAAATGTCATTCGTTTCTGGATTATTATTATAACATCCCCAAAAGTCCATCCACCCACAAGAAATAAATTACATATGGCTGTTAAGATTTGGTAAAGATTTTCCAAACTTGTAATTAGCAAAAAAAAGTTATTTCCACAAAACGCAAAGTTATTGTGTTAATGATTTTTTCAGAGAAACCTTAGACTACATAATATACCCCTAACACTCCATCAAACCCACCCACGTATTAGAAATCAATTCTAGTAAGCTGGGAAGACTTGGTAAATATATTACTGTATTATTCTTTGACGAAAAAATAAAATTTTTAGAAAAAGTCGAAGTCGTTGTCTCTATGATTTTTTGATGTGATCCTCAGTCAATAGATTGTTATCAAAACACCCATACAAACCCACTCTCGCATTAGAAATCAATTCTAGAAAGTTTTCGAGAAAAGTTTTTCATTATTTATTTCAAAGACATTCTGACTCTTATTGGCTTCATTCCAAACCTAAATTCGAGTTGAAATTTACAGGCTCAAGTCGATCAGACTCAATAGTGGCCGCTGGTCATTATGAAAACGATTTGAAATTTGTCTCGAAAACTGCTTCTGAATAGTAATGTGAAGAAAGACAAATTTGAAATCGTTTTCATAATGACCAGCGGCCACTATTGAGTCTGATCGACTTGAGCCTGTAGATTCCAACTCGATTTCAGGTTTGGAATGAAGCCATAAGAGTCAGAATGTCTTTGGAATAAATAATAAAAAATTTGTCTTGCTAACTGCTTCTGAATAGTAATGTGAAAAAAGACAAATTTGAAATCGTTTGATGCAGTGTTAGGGGTATATTATGTAGTCTAAGGTTTCTCTGAAAAAATCATTAACACAATAATTTTTCATTTTGTGGAAATAACTTTTTTTTGCTAATTACAAGTTTGGAAAATCTTTAGCAAATCTTAACAGCCATATGTAATTTATTTGTTGTGGGTGGATGGACTTTTGGGGATGTTATAATAATAATCCAGAAACGAAGGACTTTTAAAAAGAAATCAAAGTCGCTATAACATTGATTTTTTAGAGAAATGATTATATTCCCATGGACTAAGATCGGAAACTATTCACCGGGTCTTTCCAGCTTTCTACAGTCGAGTTCTATTGCGTGAGTAGGTTTTATGGGGTGTTGGTTGTACATTATATAGCCTAAGGTTCCTCTGAAAAAATCATAAATACAATAACATTGCATTTTGTGGAAAATGCTTATTTTTGCTAATTACAAATTTGGTAAATCTTCACCAAATCTTTTTTAGCTATATGTTAATTATCTCTTGTGTGTGGGTGGTGGGAAGGGAATGTTATAAGATCAACTCAGAATTAGAAGAAAATGTTGCAAGTTTTATTTATCTATTTTATCAGTCAGTATTTTGCGTTGAATATATTTTTCCTTCTTTTGTTCTTATATTTTTGTAAGATAATATTTATTTGTTATGTTTTTCAAATAATATATTATAACTTATTAAGAATTATTACTCCCACATATGTTTCAATGCTTTTTCTATTTTGAATATGGCGCCAGAAGTCCTTTTAAATCGATTTAATGATTGATCGGGACACCACGCGGCGCTGATTGTACTGTTTCTGTTTACTTTTTTTCGATCTTTGAAAAATGTTTTAATTTTTTAATATTTATCGCGAGTGTTGACGTTCGGGAGGGAATTTCCCCCTCAAATATAGGTATGTGCTTCCTGTGGGGGAAAAAATTGCGTGATGAGGTAGATATACACGGGGTACATTTGGAGACAAGGTTGAATCTGCTAATTCCATGTGACCTAGAGAGATAGTCAGACATAAACTTAGCGTAGGCAGCACGAAGATCCGGATTCTTGTGAAGTCGACGTTCCAACTTGAGAAAGAGTAATTCAGCTTGAGCTCTGGAGTCTCCAAGTTCGCTGATAGGTCCTTTGAGGGGTAGGCGAACGATGTAGTGTCCATCAGAGTCACGAAGATGTGTTGTCTCATATCGTTGTTCACAAAACTGCTCTGCTGCAGTCTGGAATGCAGATGCAGGTAGAGCTACCTCCTCTTGTTCCCAGAAGCGTTGAAGTTGAATAGATAAGGCGTCCTCAATTGAACATGACATGCTGATAACTGGTCTAGATTGAACCGTTTGACCTTGATCCTCATCGATTATCACTTCACTCGTTGACCCAGTGGGTCGTCCTGTAAGAATCCAACCCATCAATGTGTCCTGCGCAACTATTCTGTTGTCTGGCCGAAACATTAAGCCTGGCCGTATGATGAGTGCATAGATTTCAGCTCCAAGTAATAGATGAATGGCTGAATTCGCACTAGGTTTCGGATCAGCCAGATAAAGCCCATTCAATTCGGTCCAGGGTTGCGGGGCGACTCGATGTGACGGTGTGTCACATCACTCTGGAGCCTCTGTCTCCATAGTGAAGCGGGAAGGCAATCGCGATAAGATGAGAAGATTGACTATACCCTTTGATACTCCAGATTTAGAAGCTTCAACACCGGAAATATGGAGGGATGCGAACCGCCTAGGTAATCGAAGACGCTGTGTGAGGATTTCTGAAATAAAATTACCCTCCGAACGTGGATCTATCATACAACGTGCCTGGGCATAGCGTCCATCCTTGCTCTTAACAACTACAAGTGCTGTTGCGAGAAGGCTTAGACCAAAGGCACTAGAGGTAACATGAGAATTTACTAGTTGTCATGCCGGGTTTCCGACGTTCCTTGAATTGCTGAGCGTGGAAGGTCCAGGCGGAGAGACCTGTTTGGATTCAGTTTCTGATGATGATGCTGGGCCGTGAATGAAGGTTTGATGGCGACCATGGCAGGTACGACACACCTTATTAGAGCGACAGTCTCCAACTCTATGTGGTCCAAAACAGTTCTCACAAATGCCCCTCGAACGGACGAATTCCTGGCGCTGAGCAAGAGATTTAGCCTTGAATCCCTCACAGAAAACCAAGTAATCTGACAGAGGATGCAGCTAACGTTAGGTGAAGGTTTTTTTTCAGGCTTTTTTGAAGCATTATGTGCCTTCACAGAAGAATTCGATTTATTATGTTTTGAAGAACTCTTCGACGATGATGAGATTGTTGTTGTCTGAGGACTAGCTGACTGGCCCATGGACTCAAGTGCCTTGATTCTTGTCGTGAGAAACGTTCTGAGCTGATCAAACGTCTGTGGTTCCACTTCTCCTCCAGTAGATGTTTCCCAGTCCCGGCGGGACTGCTGATCCAGTCGTTGAACTGTAATGTAGGTCAACCAATCATCCCAGATTTCGACTTGACGTTTAAGTGCAGTCAAGGCACCGATGGCTTCTGTTATTCCATGCAGGAGCTTCTTCAACTTAGAGGCAGATTCTGTAGATACCGGCTGTAGAGAACATAAAGCGGCTATCTGAGAACTCATCAACAACCGAGTATTCTGATATGTTTTCGTTCGTAAATCCCATGCTCGGGTGAAGTTCTCAGCAGTAGAAGGAATGTTGCTAAGGAGATGAGCAGGTTCTCCAGATAGACTTGTTTTCAAATAATGCAATCTTGCAATATTTGTTGTTTTCGGATTTGCCACAATTGCATTAAATAAATCACGGTAATTGGGCCAATCCAAATAATTTTCCGAAAATTTGGGAAGCTCGATCTTCGGAAGGTCTGGTCCATGGCCGTGATTCGATTGTTGAACTGTGTCTCCTTGATCATTTCTAGAAGCTGGTTGTTGATCATAGGCATCCATTTTGTCCAAATATTTACCCATCTCGACTAAATAAAGTTCCTCTGTTTGACTAAAAATGTCCTTAGAGAAGTACGGCGACTTCTCATCCTCCTTTGTATGTAAGGAGAGTAACTCCTGATGCTTGTCCTGAAATTGAACCCATTTCTTATCTAGATTCTGTATGCGAGCCTTGCATGCTCCACGTGTAAAATAAGCAGCACCTAATTTTTCAAAATTGACATAAGCCCATGAAATAATACCGCTCAGTTTGATTTGTTGGTCGATCAGTTCGTAAATTTCCTCTTCAGACATTTTGACAGGTAAGAACTGAATGATTCGAAAAAAAAATAACACAAAGAAGGAGAACCAACAACATTCAAGTCGAAGAGAGCATACAGGCTTAAATATGTAAACTGGTAATCAATAAACAAACATTGACAGGTGTAGCAATGAAATATGAAATGAAATGAAATATGAAAATTCAAATATAGAATGACACATACTTCATGTTTGATTATTAGCAAGAGCACAACATTGAATGTACTTCACGCTAGCAGAATTAGAATACGAGCAATGAAATATAATTCACTCGAATATCGAAATAAAATATAATTCACTCGAATATTGAAATGAAATTCAATCAATTGCAAAACATCCTAGAAAATCAACAATGAATAATAAAAATGGAACGAACTCACAGATATCGCTGTCGAAGAATGTTGGCAACTTCCTGAAGTTTACCTGAGAAGATAAACAAAGCCTGAATAATTTGACGGACTCTTCTGTAATACAGAATGAGTATCGTCGAACATAAGAATGACTTCCTTCCTTCTATTTGTAGATGTGATGAAGCGAGAGAGGCGATGATTTCCCTCCTTACATATGTATATGTGAAGAAACGAGAGAGACGATACTTCCTTCCTTCTACTCGTAGGTGGTGAAGAAAAAAGAGGCACGATGACAGCGACTCGTGACTAGGATCCACGTGCATAAGAAATTTTTTGCACCCTCAGCTGACACTTGATTGCTGGGTGCATCACTCACGCGTGAACCATCCGTTTCATCATTGATTATTACGAGTGGTGTGACTCAAAAGTCAGTGTTTATAACGAGTGTCTCGATGAACTGCTTACAGTTGGTGTACACGGTATCAACACACACTAGCTCACATCGATAGGCACTGGTATGTACGGTTCACGTTAATCGTTTTCAGAAATCTAAATTGAGACACTTTTACCGAGCGAAAGTTTGGTAGCCATAATTACAAGCTCAATTACGAGTTGCTCAAATATGTTTATTTCAATTTTGCAACGTCAAAATGCGATTGTGTTTGGTGATTGATGCACTATGCTTTTATATTCCAGGTGTATTCACTCTTTGCACTTAAAGTTGCACTGAAACTTGCACTTGTTTCACGTTGAATGTGCGAAACGCTCTTGAAAAAACGTGATTCGATCATTTTTCAGCGTTTCCATACCGGTTTTTTAGTATAAATATCCGTAATCGAAGGACCAATGTTTCGGATTAGACTCGAACATAATGATGATCGCGCATGTGATTAGGTGAACACAAGAAAACTAAGGTTTAAAATGAAACTTATTAACAAAACTGCGTTTATTCGCAAAGTCAGCGTAGAGTTTACAATATAAATTTACTGGAATATATAGAGACACACGTGACTCGTATTAAGATCTCGCGCCGAGTGCGAGGACAAGCGTCGAGGAAAGCGCCCGTGTGTCCTTCTGGAAAGTCTTTCAGAGTGGGGGCCGAGAAATCAGCACGTACACCCAGAATTTGTATATGGTAATACGGAAATTCGGAACACTTATATTTACAGTTTTTACTAGTGAACAATAATAAAAAATTACAAAATTTAAAAATAAATTTTTTGCTCAATAACAATTTTTTTGTAAGTGTACAAAAACTTTTGTCGTGATTCGGATTTCATTTTTTTTCAATTTTGGCACGTTATACATACCACGGAAAAATGTTTCCCATTGATAAGAAATAATAACATGTTTCTTTGGTTCAAGCTGAAGAAGTTGCAGGTTTGAATTAATCCGAAAACCATGTTGTTTTTTAATAGAAAAGACTTTTCGATCATAAATTTTCAAACAGAATAATTCTGTCAATTTTTGTAAAGAAATCAAGAAGTATCTCGAGATTAGAAAAAGTACAAATAGGCTCTATAGATCCAAGAAAAGGGAGGGGAATCAATTTTATAAGGAAAGGCTTTCAAAGTAGAACGGAAGTAATGAGGGACGAAAATGGCAATCTAGTAGCCGATGCGACAGAGAGACTGAATTTATGGAAAGACTATTTCGATAAACTATTAAATGTACGCGAAGCCCCCGTTGAAGGTAATCTTGGCGAAATCCACACTGCTGATCTATTAATTGATGATCCTGCTGATATAGAAATAAAAATGGCTATAAAGAAGTTGAAAAATAACAAAGCCGCGGGCATCGACGACCTACCGTCAGAACTGATAAAAAATGGAGGCCCTTGACTCACAAGACAAATTATTAAATTAATACGCACAGTTTGGAAAACAGAACGCATGCCGGAAGAATGGATTACCTCTCTCGTTATTCCCATCTTTAAAAAAGGCGATAAAACTGACTGTAACAATTATCGGGGCATTTCACCTGTACCTTCGTGCTACAAGATCCTGTCTAATGTAATCCTAAGTAGACTGCCTCCTTTTGCTGAGGAAATCATTGGGGATTACCAGTGTGGATTCCGCCGAAACCGATCTACAAGCGATCAAATGTTTACAATTAGGCAACTGCTGGAAAAAAAA
>CAKNXH010053631.1:2174-17034 GCA_932178445.1 Andricus quercusramuli | reverse complement strand
CTCGCCCTTTCCTTAACATGCCCCTTTCTCTATTATCAAATTTTTCATAAAGTTGCCCTTTTCTCTACGTTGCCCTTTCTTCATCGTCTCTCTTTCCTCAATATCGTCCTTTCCTAAACATCGCCCTTTACCTTCCACTTTTTAAATAGTAATCAAGCTAGATTAAATTCCTCTCTCATAAATTCCAAGACCAATTCCCCGATGAAATAACTTAAAATCCGATAAATTGTAGCCAAACCTTCCGTATAAACTTCAAGCTATGCGACGTGTCGAATATCAGGTTTTTTGTCGCCCTCTGACATAACTCTCGAAATTCACAACCTGGCGAAATGTGTGGAATGGAAATCGTGAACCTTTGGTCTCGGCTTGAATGCTTAAAATGCTCCAAGCTTTACTGGCATTCTCGGAATACTCCAAGTTCTTTCCAGAAGAAAGGGAACTCGTTGTCTTGTTCCAAAAGGCACAAAAAGTTATATGTACGACACCCATCCTATCTTGAAGACAACATTTTTTTTTCACTTCCGTTCACTAGCGCCAGTTTAACTTGTTATTAGCAGCAATTAATCGACAGCAATGGGAGTCACGTGACAAAGAAATTTTCTTTGAATGAAATAATATTTTTAATAATATTTTTTCTGTTTGTGATAATTAAAAAATACATAATTTCATTATATTAATTGTTTCATAGTTCAAATATTAGTTTGAATAGGTACAAATTAAAACTAAAAAAAAGAAAAAAAAAACTACCAGACATATTTCTGTTTGAATCGCTCAATTTAAATGTGGAGGAAAGGGAGATGTTAAGGGAATAAGGATAATAGGGAAACGGCGATGTTGAGGAAAAGGCGATACTAAAGAAAAATTAATATTAAAGAATGGACGATGCTAAGAGAAAAGTAGATGTTAAGGAAAGGGCGATATTATGGAAAAGGTGAGTTTAAGAAAAAGGCGATATTAGGGCAAGGGCGATGTTAAGGAGTGGGCAATGTTAAGGGAAAGGAGATTCAAAAGAAAGGGCAATATTAAAGAGAGAGTGATCTTAAGGAAAGTGCAATATTGAGGAAAAGTTGATGTGAGAGACAGATTGATGCTAAAGAAAAGGGCAACGTTAAGGGAAGGGCGATACGAAAGAAAGAATAATATTAAGGCGATTTCAGGGGAAGGGCGATGCTGAATAAATCGGCAAAGTTGAGTAAAGAGCGATTTTAAGGGAAGGGCGATACTAAAAAAAGAATAATATTGAGGAGTGAAACAGAAAAGTAGATGTGACTGAAAGGGCGACGTTGTGGAGAGGGTGAGTTTTAGAAAAAGGCGATAATATAGGAAGGGCGATTTTAAGGTGTAGGCGATGTTAAGGAAAAGAAAATTTAAAAGAAAAGGCGATATTAGAGACAGAGTGATACTAAAGAAATAGGCAACGTCAACAAAAGGGCGACACTCAAGAAAGATTAATATTAAAGAATGGACGATTTTGACGGAAAAGTGGATTTTAAGGATAGGGCGACGTTATGGAAAAGGTGAATTTAAGAAAAAGGCGATGTTAGAGGAAGGGCGATGCTAAAGAGAAGGGCAACGTCAAGGAAAGGGCGATACTGGAGAAGGAATGATATTGATGTATGGGCGATGCTAAGAAAAAGGAGATGTTACTGAAAGGGCGACGTTGTGGAAAGGGTGATTTTTAGAAAAAGGCGATATCATAGGGAGGGCGATGTTGTGGTGTGGGCGTTGTTAAGGAAAAGGAGATTTAAAAGAAAAGACGATATTAGAGACGGAGCGATGTTGAAGAAAAGGTCAACGTTAAGGAAACCGCAACACTAAAGAAAAATTAATATTGAGGAATGGGTGATTCTATGGGAAAAGTGGATTTTAAGGATAGGAAGACGTTATGGAAAACGTGAGTTTAAGGAAAGTTCGATAGTAGAGGAAGGGCAATGTTGAGGAGTGGCGATGTTAAGGAAAAGGAGATTTTAGGGAAAGGGCGATATTACGGAAAAGGTGAGTTTAAGAAAAAAGCGATATTAGGGGAAGGGCGATGTTAAGAAGTGGGCGATGTCAAGGGAAAGGAGATTTAAAAGAAAGGGCGATATTAAAGAAAGGGTGATTTTAAGGAAAGTGCAATATTAAGGAAAAGGCGGTATTAGAGACAGAGCAATACTAGAGAAAAGATCATTGTTAAGGAAAGGGCAATTTCAAGGAAAGGGCGATTTCAAGGAAAGGGCGATGTTATAAGAAATAAGCCATGTTAAGGAAAGGACGTCGTCTAGGAATAGATAATGTTGAGGAAAAGGCGATACTAGAAAATAGGCCAAGTTAAGGAATAGGTGAAGCTTACGAAAAATGCGATGTGAGAAAAAGAAAATGTTTCAAAAACATGTTGAAGAAAATTAAAGTTAAGAAAATGCGATATTAGAGAAATAACGACCTTAAGGAAAAGGATATATGAGAGAAGGGGCGATGTTCGTGAAAGGGCGATATTAGAGAAGAGGCGATATTGGAGAAAGGGTGACTTTAGGAAAACAAAAATGTTAAGGAAAAGGCGGCGTTAAGGAATCGGCGATGCTGAGGAAATAAACGATATTAAGGAAAGGGCGACGTTAAGGAAAGGGCGATACTGAAGAAAGATTAAATTTGAGGAATGGGCGATGCTAAGGGCGAATTAGATGTTGAGGAAAGGGCGACGTTATTGAAAAGGTGAGTTTGAAAGAAGGCGATATTAGGGGAAGGGCGATGTTAAGGAGTGAGCGATGTTAAGGAGTGAGCGATGTTAAGGGAAAGAAGATTTAAAAGAAAGGGCGATATTAAGGAAAGGGTGATTTTAGGGAAAGTGTGATATTAGGGAAAAGGCGATAGTAGAGGTAAAGCGATGCTAAAGAAAAGGGCACCGTTAAAGATAGGGCGATTTTTAGGAAAGGGTGATACGGAAGAAAGATTATTATTAAGAAATGGGCGATGCTATTGGCAAAGTAGATGTTCAGGAAAGGGTGATATTATGGAAAGGTTGAGTTTAAGAAAAAGGCGATATTAGGGGAAGGGCGATGTTGACGAGTGCGCGATGCTAAGGGAAAGAAGATTCAAAATAAAGGGAGATATTAAAGAAAGGTTGATCTTAAGGAAAGTGCGATATTGAGGAAAAGGCGATATTAGAGATAGATCGATGCTAAAGGCAGGCGCAATGTTAAGGGAAGAGCGATACAAAAGAGAGGATAATATTAAGGAATGGGCGATGCTAAGGGAAAAACAGACCTCAACGAAAGGGCGACGTTATGGAAAAGGTGAGTTTAAGAAAAAGGCGATATCAGAGGATGAGGGATATTGAGGAAAAGGAGATTCCAAAGAAAAGGCGGTATTAGAGAAAGCGTGATCTTAAGGAAAGTACGATATCAGGGAAAAGTTTATATAAGAGAAAGATCAATGCTAAAAAAAGAGCAACTTTAAGGAAAGGGCGACGTTATAAGAAATAAGCGACGTTAAGGAAAGGACGACGTTTAGGAATGGGCAATACTCAGGAAAAGGCGACATAATAGAAGAGTCTATGTGAAGGAATGGGCGATGCTAAGGAAAAGGGCGAAGTTATGGACAGAAAATGTTTTCAAACATTTTGAAGAAAATTAAAGTTAAGAAAATGCGATATCAGAGAAACAAGGATTTTGAGGAAAAGGCTATATGAGAGAAAGGGCGATGTGCATGAAAGGGCGATGTCAAGGATAAGGCGATATTAGAGAACGGGCGATGTGCATGAAAGGGCGATGTCAAGGAAAAGGCGATTTCAGAGAAAGGGCGATGTGCATGAAAGGGCGATGTCAAGGAAAAGGCGATATTATAGAAAGGGCGATATTAGAGAAAGGGCGATATTAAGAAATCGGCAATGTTGAGGAAAAGGCGACGTTAAGGGAAGGATAGGTTCAAGAAAAATGTGATATCAAGGAAACGTTGATATTAGGGAAAGGATAGGTGATGCTTAGGAAAACGTTGATGTTAATGAGAAGGTGCTATTAAGGAAAGAGCGACGGTATGGAAAGGGCGATGTTAAGGAAAGGGTGCTGCTAGTGAAGGTTATTGGTGTTAGTGATGTTTGTGTTGGAAAGGGTGATGGTTATGACAAGTTGATATCAAAGGACGAGAGATGTTAAAAAAACGGCGATATTAGGGAAAGGGAGATAATAAGGAAAGGACGATAGTAAAGAAAAGGTGATGTTAAGGAAGAGGCGAGGTTAGTGAATGTTAGTGACGTTAGTGTTGCTAGTGGCGTTAGCGTTGTTAGTGACGGTTAGTGATGTTAGTGGTGTTAGTGATGTTAGTGAAGAATTAAAATTTTTCCAATTCAAAAAAAAATGATAAGAAGTTGACTTGATATCATTAAATTTAATAAAATAATAATTTTTCAAGTACAATCGGAAACTTGTTTTTCTTGGAGAGGCAAAATTTTGCTTTCATGAGATTACGGTACAATTATAAGTTACACAACAACATCTACGAGTACAACTAATTATCTTGTATATGCAAACGATGAATTCGGGTAGGATTCTAACTGAGCAGCCGCAAGGTATTCGTTCCCATTAATTACACTTTCGCTTGCTTGGCCGACTAGGGTGGCCTTTTTCTCTTTTTTTTCTTTTTTCTTCTTTTTTCGTCTGCTAATTCCTAACTACTCGGATGCACGCTAAAAAACGGAATGAGAGCTTCAATGAAACAGGTTCGACCCTATGTCAAAGGACTTCTGAAAAATTTAACGACCGTTTAGAAAAGCCTCAAGAGGCTTTAAAAATAAGGTATTATGTCGTATCTCACATTATAAAATTACGAGAATGGGGTAATCCACAAATTAGGTGTGAAAAAATTTTACAAAAAAAAAAAAGTAAATTCAAGTGTATTACAGCTTAGAGGAATTTCCAGCAGAAATTCAATCTGTTCAAATAACAATATTGAATTTTCAACAAAATAGTTACATTTTGAATTAAAAATTAGAATCTTCAACTGAAAAATATGAATAAAAAATAGTTAAATTCAACCAAAAATATTCGAATTTTGAACAAATTTGTTCAGTTCTCAACCAAAACAGATGAATTCGCAAACCAAAATGAGAAATTTGAAAATATGAATTTTCTATTAAAATCTTCGAATTTAAAAAAAAAATCAATCAAGAAGTTCAATTACCTAGCAAAAAAGACAATTTTCCAACAAAATACATATTCATCGAAAAATAGAATAGTTAACTTTTCAGTTAACAACAAATGTCAACAAAAAAAATCAATAAAAAAATGAATTTTCAAGAAATTAGTTTAATTTTCAGCCAAAGAAATGAAATTTCAACTGAAAAGAATAATTTTCTACCAAAAAAAGATGAATTCCAACTGAAAAATTTTAATTTTCAACAAAAAATGGAATAGCTAAATTTTCAGTTAAAAAATTTAATTTTGAAACAAAACAAAAATTTTTCCAAAGAATAGTGAAATTTTAAACCAAAAACTTCAGTTTTCAACAAAAAGATGAATTTTTAAGCAAGACTGCTAATTTCCTACCAAAGAAACAAAATTTCAACAAAATCTATAAATTTTAAAGCAAAAAATAAAAATTTTCAACTGAAAATGGAAGTTGAATTTTAAGTTTAAAAATTTTATTTTCAACAAAACATAAACGAATTTTAAATAAAAACAATGAATTTTCAAAAACAAAATTATTTTTCAACAACAAAATTATTTTTCAACAAAACTGTTGACTTTCTTCACAAACTACATCAATTTGTCACTAATTAGTTAATTTCTTAACCAACAACATGAATTTTTAACAAAGAAGTTTATTTTTCTACCAAAAAAAGGATATTCACACAAATACATGAATTTTCAAATAAAAAAGATAAATTTTTATCCAGAAAAAGGAGAGTCAAATTTTCAGGTAAAAAAAAATCATTTTCAACAAAAAAAAAAGAAAAATTTTTTCCCAAAAAAGATAAAAAACATTTGGATTACCCATTTGAATTACTACAAATTATATGAATTACTCTGTATTACAAGTTTATAACTTTGTTTACCTAAATTAAAAATCTAGATTACAAGTGGATTACTCCAGTTAAGATTGGATTACTTCAGATTATGAATAAATTACTCTGAAATACAAGTGGATTAACATGGATTACTTCAGATTACAAGTGGATTACTCTGGTAACAATTATCAGAGCACTCCAGATTACAATTCGACTACTCCGGATAACAATTGGATTACTCTAGATCAAAATTAGATTACTGCGGATTACAATCAGAATACCACGGATTACCATTAAAATACCCCGAATTACAATTAAAATAATCGGGATTACAATTAGATTACTCTGAATTACAATTAGGTTACTCCTGATGACAATGAGATTACTTCTGATTACAATTAGATTACCCCAGATTACAGTTAGATTACTCCAGATTGCAATTGGATTAACACGGATCGCAATTAGAATACCCCGGATTACAATTGGACTACTCCAGATTACAATTCGATTACTCCGGATTACAATTATGTTACTCCGAAATACTGGGATGGCTTGAATTAGACTTGGATTACAAGTGGATCACTCTCAGATTCAAAGTGGATTATTTGTTGTACAAGTGGATTACTCCGAATCACAAGCGGATTACCTCTGATCAAAAGTGGATTACTGTGGATTGCAATTAGATCACTCTGGTTACAATTAGGTTAGCCGGATTACAATTGGATTACGCCAAGTTATAATTACATTACTACGGATTACAATTGTATGACTCTGAATTACTATTATATTACTCAGGATTACAATTTGACTACCGCGGATTACAAATAAATTACTACGCCTTACAATAAGGGTACTTTGAAATACTGAGATCAATTGAATTAGAGCTGGATTACATGAAGATTACTCTGAATATCAATTAGGTTACATTGTACTAAAAGTGGATTAGCCTGGATAACAAGGGGATTGTGCTGGATAACAAGTGTATTACCTTGAATTACAAGCAAATCGCTTGAATTATAAGTGGATTACAATTAGACTACACCGGATTACAAGTATATTACGGCGGATTGCAATTAGACCTCTCCGGATCACAATTAGACTACTCCGGATTAAATTTAAACTTCTTCGGATTACAATTAGACAACTGCAGATTGCAATTAGATTACGCCATATTACAATAAGATTACTTTGGATTACAATCAGAATACCGCGGATAACAATTGAAATATCCCGGATTACAGTTAGAATAATTCGGATCACTATTATATTACTCCAGATTAGAATTGGATTACTCCAGATTAAAATTAGATTACTCCGCGTTACATTTAGATTACCCTTGATTACAATTAGATTACTTTAGATTGCAATTGGACCACTCCGGATCACAATTGGATTACCTCGAATTATAACTAGACTATTCCGGATTACAATTATATCACTCCGGGGAACAATAAAATTACTCTACATTGCAACTAGATTTCTCTGGATTACAATTAGACTATTCCGAATTATAATGAGACTCCTGTGGATTACAATCAGATTACACTAAGTTACAATCAGGTTACTCCGAAATACTAGGGCTACTTGAATAGGACCTAGATTGCAAGTGGATTACCCTGGATTACAAGTGAGTCTTCCTCGGATTAAAAGTGGATTACTCCGTTTACAAGTGGGTTACTCCGTTCACAAGTGAATTACTCCTATTTACACGTGGATTACAATCCAAATGCTCCAGATTACAAGCAGATTACCCTGCATCACAACTAGATTACTCCTGATTACAATTGGAAATTGGAATACCCCTGATTACAATCAGATTACGCCAGATTGCAATTAGACCTCGGCGGATTACAATTAGACTACTCCGGATTACAATTATAGTACTCCAGATTAAAATTAGATTACTGTGGATTACACTTAGACTACTCCAAATTATAATGAGTTAGACTACTCCGGATTGAAATTAGATTACTTCGTATTACAATTAGGTTACTTTAAATACTAGGATTACTTGAATTAGGCCTGGATTACAAGTGGAGTATCCTGGAGTATAAGTCATATCATATCATATATATCATATTATATCATATCATATATATAAGTGGATTATCGCAGATTGTAAGTAGATTACTCTGGTTACAATTAGAGTACCCAGATTACAATTAGATTACACCGGATTACAATTCGATTACTCCGGATTACAATTATATGACTTCAGTTTTCAATCATATTACTCCGGATTACAATTATATTACTCTGGATTGCAATTTGACCAAACCGGATTAGAATTAGAGTACTGCAGATTAAAATAAGATTACTGCGGATTACAATTAGACTTCTCCAGTTTAAATGAGATTTCTCTATACTGCAATTAGATCACCCCGGATTACAATCAGAATATTCCGAATTATAATGAGGCTATCTTGAATTACAGTTAGATTACTCCGGATTACAATTAGTTTACTCCGAAATACTGGGATAACTTGAATTAGGCCTGGATTTCAAGTGGATTATGCTGGATTATAAGTGGGTAACTCTCGGATTGGAATTGGATTACTACGTTCACAAATGGATTACTCCGAATTACAAGTGAATTACCTCTTATCAAAATTGGCTTATCGCGGGTTGTGAGTAAATTACTCTGGTTGTAATTAGGGTAGCCGGCTTACAATTAGATTACACCGGATTACAATTCGATTACTCTGGACACAAGTATATGACTTCAGTTTTCATTCATGTTACTCCGGATCACAATCGTATTACTCCGGATTACAATTTGACTACTCCGGATTACAATTAGAGTACTGCAGATTAAAATAAGATTACTGCGGATTACAATTAGACTACTCCAGTTCAAATGAGATTTCTCTAGACTGCAATCAGATTACAATCAGAATACTCCGAATTAGGATGAGGCTATCTTGGATTACAATTGGATTACTGCGGATTAAAGGAATTTCATTTTTCAAGGATTACTGTAATGCTTTCTACTGAATTTTATAATTTTATAATAATACTCAGTATTTCCAACGGTCAAACTTAAAAAAAAAAAAAAAAAAAGAAGGAAACAGAGGGAATGAAACGCATGTGTTATTTCAGCGATCTCCAATTTCATTCTTTGTCCTCAAAATCAGTCGTTCTTAAGTACTCTCAGAAGTCAGTCGTTTATTTAAAAATAGGGAAAGAATTTTTAAAAGAAAATTTTCAAAGATCTCAAAAGAAGTTTTAAAATTTTCATTATTTTTCTATGAACCCTTTTTATGTGTGCAGATCTATTAAATAAAAGATTTCAAAACCGCGTAACTAAAGTGAAACTTTTAATTTAAAAAAAAAAAAAAAAAAAAGCGTTTTGCAAAAGTGAAATTTTTATTTTCAAACAAATAGAAACGGGCGTCAATCGGCAAATGGGAGCATATCAACTCCTATCTAATAGAACGCTGCTTAAGGCTGGTGTTCATGTTACATTTATATCATTCCCTTCCTATGGTGCTTTATTGTTTGTATTATTCATGTTTAGATTGTACCCCCACCCATCCCCAGTAACAGAAGTTTTGGTGGGACTGACGTTACAGCTTGACTCCACCATATGACAAATCACTGCTTAATTCGGACACGATTTCGACTCGCAAAACAAATCTCGCGCATACAGGTGATAGTTGGGAGTACAATCTAAACATGAATAATACAAACAATAAAGTAGCCTCGGAATGGACTGAAACTCGGACTGACCAAAGGCATGCACACGGTAAACGTAAAGGTCGTGTTTCGGGCGATGAATGGAGACTGGGTGTTTGGAATGCTAGAGGAGTGAATGATCTTAAGATAAGAGAACTACGAGAAACTATGCACGTAAGGAAACTAGATATTCTTTGTGTACCTGAGACAAAGAAAAAGGGTTGCGAATTTAGAAACATAGAAAATGGGGTGTTGAAAGGCGGTTGTGAAATATGGTCAGGAGTAGATAGCGATTCGCATCGTAGTCAAGGGGTCGGTCTAATTATGAATGAAAAAGCAAGTCATCATCTCATAGGGCATAATTTTGTATCACCCAGATTGCTATGGGCTAGAATGAAGGTAGGAATCAGAAGATTATTTATCGTAGCGTGCTACGCACCAGTTGATAGCGATTCGAGGGAAGTTAAGGACGCCTTCTGGGACACTCTAAATGATACAATAAGTATTTGCGATCAAGGTGAAAGAATAATTCTGCTAGGAGATATGAACGGATGGGTCGGTGTCCAACGTCAAGATACAGATACAGAAAGGGTGCTAGGTAATTTTGGAGATCCAACAAGAAAAAATTATAACGGGGAAAAGCTAGTTAGCTTATGCTTAGAAAAGGGCCTATTTATTACAAATACTTGGTTTAGACATAAAATGATCCACATGTACACCTGGCGCAAAGGAAATAGCCACAGCATAATTGACTTTGTTATTGCGGATGAAAGATTAAGAGAACTAGTCAAAGATACAAGAGTCATGAGGGGTTCCGAATGCAATTCTGATCACTACCTTTTAGTCTGCAAAATAAACTTAGGGCGGGGATGGAGAAAAAAGAAAACAAAGAAAACGAAACAAACACGAATAAAAATTGAAAATTTACAGAGACAAGAAGTGCAAACAGAGTTTCAAAAAAGACTAACTGAACGCATAGATAGGGCAACGTGGGAAGCACTTATAAGCAATAAAGATATAGAGGGCGCGTGGACTTTGTTACGGGATATCATTGTCAAAACTACGACCGAATTATGTGGTACGGCGGTGGTAGGAAGAAAGGCTGGCGATGCGTGGTGGAACGATGAAATTGCGGCAGCCCAAAAAGAAAAGAAAGAAGCGCACAATAAAACGCTGAACATGACAGGTCTTAGCGATGAGGAGAGAACTAGACTTAAAAATGATTACAGACACAAAAATAGGAAAGTTAAACGACTAGTCAAAGAAAGTAAAGAGAAAATCAGAACAGGAGAAGAGAACAAAATAAAAAACTGCTTTGAAGGAATTATGAAACTATTATATAAACAGTTGAAGGAAAGTAAAAGTACAGAGTTTGCTAGCATGAGAAACAGTAAAGGCGAAATGCTATATGATATAGACGGGATAGTAGACGCTTTAAAAGACTCTTTTAAAGAACTACTAGGAGATGAAGATATAGGGCAACAAAACTGCGATATAGAACATAATGCACTAGAAAATCCAATTGAAAAAGTCTGTGTCACTGAGGTCAGAGATATAATTAAGAACTTGAAAAACGGTTAGGCTGCGGGTATAGACAATATTAGCGCTGAAATGCTTAAATACAGTGGCGAGTACATACCTCACAGGTTGTGCGAATTAATAAATTTATGTTTCGAGACAGGAGAAGTCCCAGACGATTGGAGAAGGGCGATTATTGTACCAATATATAAAAGAAAGGGAGATAAAAGCAACTGCAGTAATTACAGAGGCATCAGCCTACTAAGTACCGCAAGTAAGATATACTCAAAAATACTTATTCGTAGGGTAATGGAAATTACAGAAGAGAAGATATGGGAAATCCAAAGTGGATTCATGCCAGGAAGATCATGTACAGATCAGATATTTAGCCTAAGACAGATCACAGAAAAAAGCTTGAGAGTAGGAAAGAAAGTTTTCTGTGCATTTATTGACCTAGAAAAAGCTTTCGACACGGTAAATAGAAGTAAACTTTGGCAAGTCCTTAAAGAGTATGGAGTGAATGGAGGGCTCCTACAAGCAATAAAAACAATATATACAGGTAGTAAAGCGAGTGTAAGGGTAAATGGGAAACTGAGTGACTGGTTCGATATTATGCAAGGCGTGAAACAAGGATGCGTTATGTCCTCGTGGCTATTTATCATATTCATGGATAAGTGTCTAAGAACTGCCCTCTTCGACGAAACAGGTATAGATCTCGAAACCGTCAAGGTACGTGGGTTGGCTTTCGCAGATGACAAGATTGTTATGGCAGAATCAGTCGAAGACTTGCAAAGAATGTTGAATAAACTTAATACAAGCATGAAGAACATGGACCTCAAAATTAACGTGAATAAAACGAAAGTCATGGTGTTTGAGGGAAAAAGCGAGAAAACAATATGCAACATTGTCCTAAATGATGAGAGATTAGAACAAGTTGACAAGTACGTATATCTAGGTAGTCTATTCACTAGCGACGGAAAAATAGATGGGGAATTAGATAGGCGCATAAATAAGGGTAAGCAGGTTATCGGTAGAGCAGTGTCCATTCTCACAAATAAAAACATATCAAAAAAAGCTAAAATGGCCATACATAACTCTATTTTCATACCGACTGTACTATACGGTAGCGAGAAATGGACCTGTCAAGAAAAGGACAGGAGTAAAATCAACGCGATCGGCATGAAACCTCTGCGCATAATATGCGGGAAAACACTGATGGACAAAGTACGAAACGAGACAATCCTCAAAGAATGTGGTACAGGAGAGACACTAGTTGACATATGGGAAAGAAATCAGTTAAGATGGTTCGGACATCTTGAAAGAATGGAAGATGAACGACTGACCAAGCAAGTGTATAAAGGTAAAGTAAATGGCAGAATGCCCAGAGGTAGACCGCCGAAAGAATGGTTAGAATCTGTGAATGAGACACTAATACGAAGAGACATAAGAAGCCATAGAAATACAAGAGCCTGCATGAAAAAATGCATGGATGTGAATGAAGCTAGAGTAGTATGCCAGGACAGAAATGTGTGGCGACAAATAGTTTATAAACAGAGTGACGATAGAGTGAATGATGCCTGAAACAAAGACCTTGGATACTAATGGGCCCAAGTGGGGAACCATACATAACAATTTTGTGAGGCTCCTCACTTGGGGTGATCGCTAGAGAGATTGATCAGCAACCTGGGTCGGAGCAGTGTTGCGGAGTGAACGTGTAATTTATATAAATAACACGAGAACTCCAGATCAATCTAAAACATCTATACCTAACACCTATATACCCAACAACCCTGTACCCATATACCGATCTACCTCGTACCTATATACCTATTTCACCACCTCCCAACCGAACAAGTCACGCCTACCCCGGAAGGGAAATGGCTTAATGGTATAATAATAATAATAATAAAAATTAGGTTACTTCGAAATACTGGGATTACTTGAATTGGGGCTGGATTAAAAGTGGATTATCCTGGATTATAAGTGGGTCCCCCTTGAATTGGAAGTGGATTACTACGTTTACAAATGGATTACTCCGAATTACAATTCGATTGCTGCGGATTACAATGATATGACTTCCGTTTTCAATCATATTACTCTGGATCCCAATTATGTTACTCCCGATTACAATCTGACTGCTCTGGATTACAAATAGAGTACTCCGTATTACAATTACGTTACTTCAAAATACTGGGACTACTTGAATTAGACCTATATTACAAGTGGATTACCCTGGATTACACATGAGTCTTCCTCAGATTAAAAGTAGATTACTCCAATTTACAAGTGGATTACCTCTGATCAAAAGTTATTTACTGCGGATTTCAAGTGGATTACTCTGTTTACAATGAGATTATCTGGTTTACAATTAGATTACGCCGGATTACAATGAGGCTGCTCCGGATTACAATTAGGCTGCTCCGGATTACAAGCAGATTACCCTGGATCACAACTAGATTACTCTTTATTACAATTGTAATACCCCTGATTACAATTAGATTACGCTGGATGCAATTACACCTATGCGGATTACAATTAGACTACTCCGGATTACAATTAAAGTACTCCAGATTGGAATGAGATTACTGCGGATTACACTCAGACTACTCCGAATTTTAATTAGACTACTCTGTATTACAATTATATTACTCCGGATTACAATTAGGTTACCTTGTAAGTAGATTACTTTGGTTACAATTAGAGTACCTGGATAACAATTAGATTATGCCGGATTACAATTCTATTACTCCAGATTACAATTATATGACTTCAGTTTACAATCATATTACTCCGGATTACAAATAGATTACTCCGAATTACAAGTAGATTACCTCTGATCAAAAGTGGATTATCGCGGATTGTGAGTAGATTACTTTGGTTACAATTAGAGTACCTGGATTACAATTAGATCAACCGGATTACAATTAGATTGCGCCGGATTACAATTCGATTACTCTCGATTGCAATTATATGACTTCAGCTTACAATCATATTGTTCCGGATCACAATAATATTACCTCCGGATTACAATTTGACTACTCCGAATTACAAATTGATTACTTCGAATGACAAGTAGATTAATTACAATTAGATTGCGTCGGATTACAATTCGATTACTCCGGATCATAATAATATTACTGCGGATTACAATTTGACTACTCCGGATTACAAATAGATTACTCCGAATTGCAGGTAGATTACCTCCGATCAAAAGTGTATTATGTCGGATTGTGAGTAGATTACTTTGGTTACAATTAGAGCGTCTGGATTACAATTAGATTTCGCCGGATTACAATTCGATTACTCCAAATTTCAATTATATGACTTCAGTTTTCAATAGTATTAGTCCGGAACACAATAATATCACTCCGGATTACAATTTGACTAATCCGGATTACAAATAGATTACTCCGAATTACAAGTAGATTACCTCTGATCAAAAGTGTATTATAGCGGATTGTGAGTAGATTACTTTGGTTAAAACTCGAGTGTCTGGATTACAATTTGATTTCACCGGATTACAATTAGATTACTCCAGATTTCAATTATATGACTTCAGTTTACAATAATATTACTCGGAACACAATAATATCACTCCGGATTACAATTTGACTACTCTGGATTACAATTTGACTACTCAGGATTACAAATAGATTACTCCGAATTACAAGTAGATAACCTCTGATC
>CAKNXH010053630.1:42253-55675 GCA_932178445.1 Andricus quercusramuli | reverse complement strand
TAACTAGACGTGCCGTATAAGTCAGGTGAGAGGCTGACGACAGGCAACCGGACGTAACTGCCTGTTTTTATTTTCCAAAATCGGTGATTTTTTATGGCAACGGCCATACCACGCTGGAAACACCAGTTCCCGTTAGATCACTGAAGTTAAGCAGTGTTGGGCGCGGTTAGTACTTGGATGGGTGACCGTTCGAGAATAATACTACTGCGTTGCTGTTGGCGGTCGTGGGTGTGGTGAGCCCACACTTGTAGTTATTTACTACAAGAAACTATCCACCTAGAAACACTACCCGAATCGGGTAGTGTCACAACTACCCCTAGAGGCTCGCCGAAAGGGAAACGGCTTAATGGTATAATGGTGATTTTTTATAAGCCGGTTGTTTTCAAAATAACCGGTTTTATGGAAAACCCGGTTATTTTGAAACACCGATTGTACTGGAAAACCGGTTATTTTGAAAAACCGGTTATTTTCGAAAACCGGTTATTTTGAAAAACCGGTTATTTTAAAAAACCGGTTATTTTTAAAATCAGGTTATTTTTAGAAACCGGTTATTTTAAAAAGACATAACCGGCCAGCCGCTTTTTAAAAAAACCGGTTGTCATAACCGGTTAACCGGAAAACCGCCCAGCCCTACGTATGACCAGTAGGGTAAGGAGGGGCAGCGCCAACCGGCGGGGCAAAGGCAACTTTGCTTATAAAATCGCTATTATTTAACAATTTTAATATTAAATTGCATTAAATAAATCTATTTTGTCATAAAGATAGTGTTCCGTACTAAAATCTTGAAAATTAACGATGTAAAAGAAAAATTATGCAGAAAACAGTTTTGACAACGAAAGAATGGAAGATTCGCTGGCCGAAATATAAAGTTTTCAACATTAATGGTCATACTTACAGTCTTACAGTATGAAAATTTTATATTTTGACAGATTACACAATATCACATTATTTCATTATAATAGTTGAACCTAATTCAAGTCCCAAATATTTTGAATATCGTAAATAAATGAGGCCTCACCAATGGGGCAAGCATAACCAAAATAATAGCTAACACGTGCTTAGGTTATAAACGTAACATTATTATTTTAAATCCAGTCGGTAGAGCGGGTGTTTTGCGTTGGTATGGTAGAAACCTTTGCGCGTAGTCCGTCTCTAGTGCAATGTCAACGCATAAGAGGTTATATCACAGCTATCACTATTTTAATTAAAAATAACTTATTCTTCTTGCTGGAAATGTTTTAAGGTAATTTTTCCAGTATATAAATTACCACAGACGCGAACCGTCATGTTTTGCCATCTTCAGATGTTTTGATTTTCATAAAAGGCTGCGGTTGCCTTTGCCCTCGGGTGTGGGCAAAGGCAACGGAATACACCTTGTTGGAAATAATTGAATTATTAAATCGTTGTTTCATGAATGTAATTAATACTTACAGAAATATGATATACAATAATGTAGGACTCGAAATTAAAAAAAAAAGTGGATCAATTCCACATCTTATTAACTTTAAAAAAGTAATTGACTGTTAACTGGTCGACGCTGCCCCTCCTTACCCTACTGGACCTCCGGCAATCTGTATACTGGGCCATCACTGCGCCAGTAGTGTATTTCCACCTGGGTTTACAGCGAAACGATCCGCAAGTGACTTTACGTATTTCCTAGCTTGGATTTCATTCCAGAAAAAAAAAAACCGTTTCACAATTGTGAAATTGGCTACAGTTTTAGTCATTCAAAATGATGATCGAATCATCCTGTTTACTCGGAATGTCCAAAAGAAATAAAAGTGTTCTTTTACGAGACTTGCTGGAAACCTAGGACTCTTCCAGTAGTAAATTATTAAATTTTAATTGATTCTGAACGATAGTACATTTTTATTGCAAAAAAATTAAAACATCTGGTTTTTTGTAGTCATGATGATACATACGACTCGCATGCATCATTACCTCGTAACGAGGTTTATTTAACTATAAATGTCATATAGTAATCTTGACGTCAATACACTTACATTCATTTATATTCCCAATAAATTATATTCTTTTCAACTTCAAAATTCTCAAATTCAATGACTTTTGCCAGTGCGTATTACTTTGAAACATTCTATTTTTCATCAAACCTCAATCGAAAATTCTCAAGTCGAATTTTCGATTATCGATATGATGAAAATTGTATGCGTGACGAGGGCAGTTTACTGGGGAAACTATACTTGACAAAATAATTCTTATTTTTAAATGTAGGGGAGAGTGAGGTATGTCGCCGGGCTTTGAATTAAACCTCCTATAAATTATAATTAAAATGTGATTTTGATGTCTATATTTTTTAGCGTGGGATCTACATTATCAGGTAACGTATGTCATTACTCAACACAGTTTTTTAACTACGTCATTATTTGGCATTTAATTAATTCGTGGGTTATGCATTGCGGCCAGCATGCCACATGCCATGGGGCACGGTAGCCGTCATATTACTGTCGGTTTATTTCAATAATATATATGCACCTTGCTGAATAAAAATATAATAATTCTTAAGAGTATAATTTAACGAACAAAATATACTCGATACATGATGAACACTAAATAAATGTTTCCTTATCACTAAAAGTAAAGTATGTGGCAAACCCAGTTATAACCTCTTGCTCCCTGAAAATTCTATTCAGCGTGTTTCTATCCGCAAATTGTCTTTAACAGATATCTTGTTTACCGAAAGGTATCTAAGGCGCGAAAATTCAAAACAGACATTGATCATTAGTATTCGAAATCATATTGATTAGGTTTATTTCATATTTTCTTCTATATCAAACATTGAAAAATATTATCATTAAATTTAACAAGCAAATAAAGAATAAAATAGTAAAGAGAAAGGTGTCTTTTTTATTTGCGTTTTCATAACTGAAAAATATGTGAGGATTTAGGATTTTCCAATGGTATAAGGATTACTTCTCATGGAGCAAAATTTCGGAGTTCAAAAATGATTTCCAACCCATTAAAACTCCTATTGATTTCGTTTCTTGTCCAAAAATCATTTTATACTCAAAGTACATTTTCGACACCAAAGAAAGCCAAGAAAAAAGACATTACATAGTTTGGATAAAAATTATTATTAACTTTTTTCTTGATTTTTTGGATCGAAAAATTAAATTGGAGTAAAACAAAATTTTAAGGGAAGAATTGAAATAAATAGAAGCTGCCACTGTTCAGAAATAATTAATTGAACTGCAAAATTTTGCTCCATGAAAAGGCAACCTTAGTTAAAAATTTTTTCTTCAATTTTCAGTTTATTTATAGTTTAAGATAAATATTGATAAATCATAGTTCATTCCTAATTGGTTTTTATACTGTGTTTTGTTTTAAATTAAAATTTCAATGTAGGGTAAGAGCACTAGTGGTTGGCACTGCGCCAGTTATTGGCACCCTCTCTCATTTTTGTTAAATTTTAAGAAAATGCAAACATTTATCGTATTTTGATGGTATTATTTTAATTCTACCATTATTTCTGCGTGTACTGACATATATAATTCATACAAAATAATGTCAAATTTAGTGATAAAATAATGAATTCACTTCAGTTCTTAGGGTGCCAAGAATTTATCCGGTTTTCTAAAGAAAATTTTTAGCTGATAACATTTTTTAATTTTGTTCAAACAACGTTGTGAGCAAGTAAATCTGTTCCAATTTTTGTGAATATTGAAAAGAAATACTTGCAATATAATCAAAATAAGGAATGAACCTCGGCAATAATTTATTTATTAATTTTAGGGGGGTGCCAATGGAAATGAATAGAAAAAGTATGGTCTCTAGTCGTTGGCACCCCAGTGCCAATGACCAGACCATGCAATTCGGGAATGATTTTATTCATTGGCACCCCTGCCTCGCCGCAAAAAAGTGAGGTTATGTAATCTCAAGACCTTGTGTTGACATAAGCCATTTCACGTATTTCTGATAAAATGAAGTGTTAAAAGTTCCGGAACAATAAAAGTCTTTACTAGGTAGACGAAAAAGTAGCTAACAATTATAATAAATGAAGCTGTCATTTTAATACCGGTATATACCGGTAATCGTAACCTCCAAAGTTCTGTTCATTCAATTTATTATTCTTTTTAGGCCTCGAGGTATAGGTAAATATTGGTTTTATTTAAATTATAAATAGAATTTTATTATCTTTATACATATTGTGTTTAATAATATTGTCGTACAATGTTTTAAATGTTACGCAGGAATTCATGTTATTATAAATAGGCAAAGTTTTTATTTAATCGGTGGGTGATTTGTTTTAACTTTATTTATGTATCCATGTTTGAATTTGTTTCTTAATTTTTCTAGTTCAAAGCAGAAAATGAGAAAATTAGTAACATTTATGGTTTTTATTTTATTTATTGCCATATGTTTGCCCGTCAGAGAGTATCTCTGAGGAAAGAAAAACATATGCCAAAGAACATATATGTGACATGGCTAGGCTTTATAGCTGCTGTCAAAGATGTTGACTTGTCCAAAAACAAAATTTATAAAATACTAAATTTAGAATTATTAATAGAAAATTTATTTCATATTTTCAGATGCACAATTTGTTTTTATCAATGTTTTAACGCAACTACAGAAGTTTGAAGAGGTTATGTGAGTGTAGTGCCAATCACTGGTGACGAGGAGTGCCAATAACTGGGGTTAGCAGTGCCAAGCACTAAAATTTTGGGACTACATACTTATTTTTAATAATTTTTCAAGTTTTTTTCAACTTTGAATAATAATTCAACATTCCAGTGTATTCTGCATAAAATTTGGAGTGCCGGTATAATTATCACTATTTCAGAATTCAGTATTTTATGTGCTTATTTATTTCCTAAAGTCTAAATTTCCTCTTAAGGTGCCAATAACTGGTGCTCTTACCCTAGGTATATAACATTTCAAATTCAGTATTGACTTAAATTTAGATTTAATTATTAATTAAGAAAGCTTTTCCTTAAAAAAAACACACTCACTATATAATTCAAGACATGATAAATCATGGAAATAAACTAGAAAAATATGCAGGATTGCAAGTCTATGAATAAATTGAACAATATCAAAATTACGAGATTCACAAGATAATTAGCTATCTGAGTTTTCCTACATTACCGATCAAGTAACCAACATATTATCCTTGAGCTCCACCAAATTTTTCGGCTTTCGGACCCGTATATGATGTCGCAAGATTTAATTTATTTTAATATATTTAGAACGTTTATAGAGTCAATTTATGATATCAGAACCCAATAAAAATAAACTAATTGGGACGGATTGAGAAGAATTCGCCAGGAGCCCCCGTGAATCTTACTTTGCGACAATCTCGAATTGGAGATTGTGGTGAATTCGTGTAAATTCGTGAAAAGTAATTTTGTCTTCAAATATTTTCTATTCTCCCTAATTCAGCGAAAAATTGTTAGGGGGTCTAATTCATTTGAATGCGTCAGCACGAATTATTTTCAGTGTCCGCCAATTCATTTTAATTCGCGAGATTTTAAGTCAAGGCCTAATTCGCCAGAACTCGCCAGCGCGAATACAGTTGAAGACTGGCCTATTCAATCGAATTCGTAAGCTATAACCAACGCGCTCGGCATAAAGGATCCGTTTTATATAAATATCAATGAGTCCCGTAGCTCAGTGGTCGCCCTCTGGACTTTATACACTTGAAATCGCTGGTTCGAGTCTCGAGGCATGCAATTTTCATTGTTTTTTTTTAAATGACCTTGACCACAAATTAAGGCGAATTGACACGCATTCAATTCGCTCTGGTCCAATTCGTTTCAACGAATCAGAAAGCAGAATTCGGGCGAATTTAAACATATGTTAATTCATCGCAATCCTCCCGAATTAGTTTTTTCTTTTACTGGGAAGTCAAACAAAATACTTCACCTATTAAATGCTAACTTTTTGATACTTGAAGTATTTGCAAATATGCTGTAAGCGCTTAATTTCTGCAATAGTAGATAACGCGTATAGAGGGGCAGAGTTGACGCATGCTACGATCCCTGCGACCAAATCACGCGAGTTCGCATTCCCACGTTTCACCCGTGTGGCGTATACTGTTTTTCTTGAAGATGAGTCCAAAATAGGCAATTTACTGCCGATATAACCACTAAATGTATGTCCTACGTGATCGACGTACGTCGTCCCTGCATGCGCGCGCATCGTATTGCCAACTGTCTCAAATGTTGGTGTCGTTCGCGTTCCGCTTTTCCCATGATTCAGAATGAGCAAAATGGCTGCATGTTATGATTTTCATGTCAAATTTTTGTTTTATTTTCTATTTTATTTATATTTTATTTTATTTATTTATTTGAAGAAAAAAACATTTATATCTATAAAAACGTGAACTTTACAAAAATTCAAGACGGTTGGCAGTACGATGGGCGCGCATTCAGGTGCGACGTTGCCCCTTCACGAAAGACCTCATTAAACCGGATAGAAATATGTGTTTCGGGACAAAAACCTCATTAAACCTCGTTGAACCAGTTACAATTTCTACCTGGTTCAACGAGGATCAACGAGGTATTTGTCCACAAACACATATTTCTATCTGGTTTAATGAGGTTTTTCGTGAAAGGGTTGCCACCTAGGCCGGTTTGTGCCGGTTTGACCGGCGCAGATGTCTTAAGGCCGGCTGTCGGCGGAAATCTCGAAATGCGTTTACGAAAGTACAAACTTAAATATTGTTAGAAAACATGTTTAACTTTAATTTTGTTTTAAAAATTGTATCAACAATATTACAACATAATTTTGAAGGTATGCTATTTATATCATAGCACGATACTTGAAATTTCCGGAAATTCATGGAAATTAAAAAAAATTAATTTTGGGTAATTTATGGTTAGTTACCATGTTTTCCTTAAAATTACCACAAATGACCGAAAATTTCCATGAATTTCTGCAAATTTATAGATATTTCTAATTGAATTTTGGGCAATTTGCCAATTTATGGTAAGCTACCATAAATCACCTCGAAAATTATCATAAGTTAGGTTAACAATAATTTCATGCTTCATTATACAAAATCTCATATTGACTAAAATCATGACTGTATTTCGAGAAATGCCTGAAATCGTTCATTTGTTATGAAAAATATCGTATGCGCCCAGGAGAAGAGGCACTTTTTCTCCCCCTGAGTACATAATATACTATTCCATCCGTTTCCGTAAAAACTGTATTTTTATAAGTATTCTTCTAACATGTATTTTAAATCACACTACAGCACAATCAGAAAAAAACTTTTCTTGAACCAAACAAACTGTTTTGTTGAATGCACATGGAAATTTGGTTAAATTAAACCAATTTTTGTTGATTCAATAAAATATTTTATTTAACTAACCAATTTTTTGTTGTTGAATCAACCAAATACTAGAACTACCAAAAGATTTTATTAAAACCACCAAAAAATAGAGTTGGGTCAACCAAATATTTTGTTGCCCATATAAAAACCAAATTCTATGATTAAACCAACAAAAATATTGTTGATTCAATCAAAACGTTTTCTGAGTGCACTATTTCTAGAACAAAAAGAATCCATTGCATATGCGAAAAATTAATATAAAAACCAACAAAGACGTGCGTTATTTGTAATTGACACCGTGCTCACACCAACCGACACCATACCCCACTTTCACCTACTAAAATACAGTTTCAAATGTGTGTTGTTTGCAGCAATATTAGGCCTGAATTTTTATTAAATTAAAAAGTTGCCAATAGGTTTATGCAAACAATTTTTTTATTTCATTTCGGTTAAAAGAAGATTTTTTAATTCAACGACCGGTATATAACATATATGTAAGAGTTTTTCTACCAGCTGACCAATATTAATGTAAATTTTTCAACTTTACTTCCTTATAAACAAATTTAGTCTGTTTTACAACGGAACTACATTGTAAGATTGAGCATGAAGGAAAGTTACATTCATCTTTCTCAACCCCACTTTTATGCTAGCACAGTAATAGGCTATAGGGGATATTTTGCGAAAGATCGTAAAATCTTTGCCTCACAGATGATCGTTCATTTCCTTCGCCCCTATACACGTACTCTCTGTCGAAGCTAGCTTGCCGCATATTTATTACTGCCAGACGGTTTCACGCATTTGTCCACACTCCCGACGAACACAGCAATAATACGGGAGGTCAGTTTACCTACGTGTCTATTGGCTGACGCCAACGAATCACTGTCACCTGTATCGGTACCCACATGCACAGAGCTACATTTTACAGTTACCACCAGGTAAAAGACCACCCTCCAATTCTGATTGATGTTGCCGATTTGGTGGCTCACGTGATACTCTATATAATAATATACGATTATTATGTTTCTCTAGTCTAATTGAATATCATGTTGACAATAAGGTGGCTCAATGTTTCCCGCGTATTTAAAGTTTCCTGGAAAGTTTCTAATTCAAACCTGCAAAATTCAACAATTTTTAAATTGAAGTATATATTAAAAATGAACCTTTAAATTATGACGAATCTAATGCGGCACAATAAAAAATTAGTAGAGTTTAAAACTGTAAAAAAAGTTAAATTCAAACTTGTTTAGTTTAGCATTATTTTATCCTTGTTGATAAATCTCTAAAAAGAAATATCTCGAGAACTCTTGAACGTCGAGATTATCTTAACACGTTATACCTTTTCAAGTTAATTGTGCTTCCAATGTTGTGTTCAACCCGGTTCAACCTCACTGCTAAGTTGATCTGAGCTCGGATCTGAGCTAAAAGGGGTATTTTTCTGCGAGACTTTCTTTTTGAGCGAACTGATTGTATGAATTCTATTGGTCCTCGTGACGCATGGTCATTGGCGTTTAGGCCAGTGTTCGGCACGCCCAACGAACTTTTTCTGGTCAGTTACCTGCGAGCTTGGCCAGATCAACCCTTTCCTTGGGGGTCCTTTGTTGGAAAATGATAAACAAATTAGAAACTAAAAAGTTCTTAATTCTGCAATCTATGTTAAAAAAGCGGAGTTAAAATCAACTCCGAAGCATACCCTATAAAAGTCCCACCATTTCGAGTAAGCGAGTAAGCACACCATCAGGAGTTGATTTTAAGGAGTAAATATCACTATTTAGAAATGGACTCCTGTACTCTGAAAATGTCTGATGGTAAAACTCCAGAATTCTATAGATGGTCGCTTATCGCGTCGGTGCAATTCATCATTTAATATTTAGGGAAGTGGAATATGTCGACAGTAAAAAGAGTGAGGTATGGCAAGCAAAAAAGGGTGAAAACTGTTTATTAATCCGAATTGGGATACAAAGAATTCATAGACGCCGGTAAGTATAATTGTATAATATAATAATAATAATTATGAGCATATCCACGATGCTTTTGAATCTTTTTGTATGATTTAAAAAACTCGTGTGGATTATTCCTTTTTAAAATCGGTAATATTTGTATATAAGGCAAATAAGTCAATTTATGACCCTTTTATTATTGAGAATTAATACTAAAGCCACTTACTCAGACATGTCCAGGAATATTTTTTTAATGCTCCGAAAGCGTATTGGGAACAATTTTCCCAGCATTTTTTATCAATTTTAAAAGGAATAATCCACACAATTTTTCTAAATCGTACAAAAAGATTTAGAAGCATCATGGATATGTTCATAATTATTATTATATACAATTATATTTACCGGCGTCTATGAATTCTTCGTATGCCAATCTGATTCATACATACAATTTTCACCCACTTTGTCTGGTTGCCATAGCTCACTTGATTGATTTGATTGATTCTGTTCAATCTATTAATTTTTCATTGTAAATATTTCACTTTTTTATTTAAAAAAATACAATCAAATGACTCCATGAAGTCAATAAATTGAATAAACTACTAATATCAAATTATTATCAATAAAATCAAAATTGCACTGATTTTAGTGATTTTATTAAATTTATTGATTTCATTGTTTTGATTTATTTATTTTATTTTATTAATTCTATCGAGTTTGTTGAATTGATTGATTTGACTATACTATATATATTATAATCAATAAAATTAATAAAATATTAAACTCAAATTATTATCGACAAAATCAAAATTGCACTGACTACTGATTGTAGAGATTTTATTGAATTTATTCATTTCATTGATGTTATTTAATTTTTAATTTTTAATTTTATTGATAATAATTTTTCTTTTTTCAGCGATTTTATTGATCTACTTGATTTTTTTGATAAAAAATAGAATGGAATAAATCAATAAAAGCGATAAATTGAATGGAATCACTAAATTAAATAAAAGCGATTTATTATCAACTAAATCAATCAAATAAACAACATCAATGAAATCAATAAAATCTATACAATAAAAAAATCAATAAAATCAATGAATTGAATAAAATCACTAAAATCCGTATAATTTTGACGTTATTGATTTTAATTTGATTTTCTTGGTTTTAGTGGTTTTATTCAATTTATTGATTTTATTGATGCTGTTCATTCATTTTCTTTCATTGATAATAATTTGATTGTATTGTTTTTAGTAATTCCTTTCAATTTATTGATTTTTTTATTCATTTCATTGTATTTTTTAATGAAATGAAGAAAATCAGTATAAATACTCGATTCTTTTATTAAAAAATACAATCAAATGACTCAATGAAATCAATAGATTGAATGAGATTACTAAAATCGATAACATCAATTTATTATAAACAAAATCAATAAAAAAAACACATAAATGAAATCTACATTTCACTGAATTTAGTGATTTTATTCAATTTACTGATTTTATTGTTTTGATTGACTTATTTCATTTCATTGATTCTATGATTTTGTTGATTTGATTGATTTGATTCATTCTTTTCAATTTATTGATTTTTTGATTGTAAATATTTGACTTTTTATTAAAAAATACAATCAAATGACTCACTGAAGTCAAAAAATTGAATAAAATACTAAAATCAAATTATTATCAATCAGATCAAAATTGCATTGATTTTAGTGATTTTGTTGATTTTATTTTATTCATTTCGTTCAATTTATTGCTTTTCTCATTGTGAATATTTAAATTTTTTATTAAAAAATACAATCATGCAATCAATATAACATGAATAAAATGCTAAAATCGAATTATTATCAATAAAATCAAAATTGCACTGATTTTACTGATTTTATTTAATTTATTGATTTTATTGATTCATTTCATTGTATTTTGTGATAAAATAAAGAAAATCAATATAAATATTCGATTTTTTAAAAAGTACAATCAAATGAATCACTAAAATCAATAAATTGAAAGGAAATCACTAAAATCAATAAAATCAATTTATTATCAATAAAATGAACAACATCAATCAAATCAATGAAATAAAATTTATATCGGTTTCACTGATTTCATTGATTTCATTGAATTTATTGATTTCATTTACACCAGAGCTTCGTTATATGCTCGCGCGACTGCAGGCGATATTAGCAATTCCTAGAATTGCTCGTCCCCACAGTTTCTCCGGGGGCAGGGTGAGAGACGGTTGCGACTCCGCCTATGAAGGGACGCACTGCATTACTCCGCAGTCAAGTAGATTGCGCAATGTCATGCAAACAGTGCAGGCGGCCCTGCCTGTTTACGTTTCGCTGCTGGCGATATATGCCCAAGGTTATTTTCAGGCAACCCCCGAGATTGAGCATATAACGAAGCTCTGGTGTATTTGATTCATTTTATCCGTTTTATTCGTTTTATTAATTTCATTGATTTTATTCATGTTCTTCATTTTATTGATAATTTATTGGAGGATAAAGGGCATTTTTTAGCACCCCCGCCCTCCAAAAGCTTATCACAAAAAAGATTAATAAAAAAATTTATAAAAAAATGAAACCCATAGTCATTTTGCGCGGATTTCTTGTAACCCGTTTTCTCGTAAACCGCTTTCCATCTTATTAAACTGTTTCAGCTTTTTTTCATCTCAAATGAGCCCCTCTTCGCTAACAAAAGATGACCACAATCCTTGTCCCCCGTTACAAGCTTCTTCATATAATTATTTTATAGTTAGACCACTTGATAAACTTGGAATCTATAAATAAATGTGCAGAGGGCCTAATTTCGAAATTTCAGCAATCGAATTTGATGGTTTCGGAAATTTTTGCTGGATAACTGGAAATACTTCTGTGATGTCAGAATTGTGAGTAAAAACATAAATTTGCGAACGGTTCTCGCCGTTCAAATGCTATCTTCTGCATTCCGAGGATTTGTCCCTTTCGAAAAATTCATAATTTCTGCGAAAATAATTATTGCCTCAGCAAAAGGCTTCATTCCTATAAATTTCGTTGATCCCAGGATCTCGCAAAACCCCGGATATTTGACAAGTTTTCTTTCTTTCGCTCTCAAATACTTGGGAAAATTATATATGGAGTCAGTGCCGTGCCTATAAAAAAAAAAATTCCAAGTCGGAGTTAACCAACACCCTTAACTCCGGATGGAGCATGGGTTAAGATTTTGTTTCTGTGGGGTGCGAATTAATTATATTCACTTGAATGCACTTCAGAACATTTTGCGCTCTCCATTTTACTCTAGAGTAAAATATGCGGAGTTAAATGTATTCGATACAGAGTCGATTTTATACTATGAAAAATTGTACTCTCAACTCCGCTAGTTATTTACTGCTCAAATTTTTAACAGTGCAGATGTAGTGTGACGCCCATTTTAATGTTATACATACACTTAATCTAAAAGAAGTATGAAGGGGGGGGGGGTGAAAATTGTCATTAATATCGAATATTGGTACAAAAAATATCAGAGGTGATATTTTTGAAATTATTATTTTTCTGCGCATACATAAGTCTGCCTCAATTCGAAGTAGTATACGCACTACCACTGCGTAGTGCGTATACTAGGGTGGTTAAAAAACTTGTTTTTATTTTTCGGCGACCACATAGGGTAAGTGTGGGTATTACCGTGGATGCTCCTATATTACTGCGGTGTTAAAGATAAATAATTATTTATAATGTTTCGAATGTATATAATGCTTTGAAACAATTCAGAACATTATTATGTGATATATTTTTAATTATCATCAATAAATCAACTGCAGTTACTATGGTTTTAACTAATTTGTTGCAATTTGAATCTCCTGTTACCAGCTATTACTTCGTATTTGGCACACGACTTTCCTTGTTGCATGTTTTACCGCGGCTTTTCAGGCGTCAACAGGCGCTATATCATAACCTCAAAACTAACCTTACTTACTATCCGTTCACGATGGGAAGGCCCCTCCAAAACAGCTGTACATTTTGGTAATTTACTCGCAATGCAAAAATCGCACAAAAACACTGCTTATATCATGATGAAGCTTACTTTATTTCGGTCAAAACAAGCCCTCATTTGTTTATGTACAAAAATTTCTTTCGAAAATATCCTTCGCGAAGAGATGAAAACCGTGTTTTTTTCGCGTCACTCCGTCCTTGCTTGACTTTCGATGACGATATCT
>CAKNXH010053630.1:7329-32253 GCA_932178445.1 Andricus quercusramuli | reverse complement strand
TATATATATATATATATATATATATATATCGTTGTGATATATACATGTCGTTGTGATTTCGTCGTGCCCTGTGACCACCCATCTCACGGATGTGAGACGTAGCCATAGGTGTATTTTACCGCGGTTCTACTGGGGGCTATTGACACGCTCAAACGCTTCGCAAAATCGCCCCCGCCGGGGAATCGATCCCTATACCTCTTACCTAAAACCTGTCCTAAAACCTAAATTTAGCGCACGCATTAGTCAAGTTAACTACGGAACCGCTTAGATTTTTTTGACAAACTCTCGGTCAAGTGTTTTCTCTGAGAAAAACGTGGCCAGCTAAGAAATACATGTATCGTGCTCAGTTTTATCTGTATTTTTGCATACATATTATATAATAATAGGTAGATATCTATGTAATATTCTGTAATGAGCTTGGAAAAAATATTTTGCTTACAAGTATTAACTCACACAGTATAAATATATTATTAGTGATTTATATGTATTATCATGAAATGATTTAAATTTAAATTTTTTAAAAGTAGTTACATATCTTGTATTATTGAAAATTAAGAGGAAAAAAACTGTTTTCGAATGAAATTGTTTGAATTTGTAATTTTATTTCATAATCATCTCACTTTGTTGAAATCGCAATAATCATTCACATAACTGATACATAAATACAAAATAGTTTAAACAACGTAATCAGATATCAAATGCATAATCGAAATAACTTTTTTAAGTGAGATATGAGGATGCCGAATTAGAATAAAAACTGTTTGATACGAAAAAATTATTCGATTCTGAGAAATTGAAAATTAAAGATCGCGATATCACAATAATATGGTAGATTTTGATGTTGTTAAAAATCTGAAAAAATACTTTTTTCTTCAAATGATAGTAATTTCTACAAATATCAATGTGAAAAGGTTGGAAAAATTATTGATAGGTTCCCGGGTAAAAATATTTGGTCTTGATTTTGTCTTGAATGTCTTCAATATGTCTTTAGGACCATGATGTCTTGTTCCGTCTCACCAGCTATACATTGGAGATATACAGACTTCTCTTGCACTTATGGCTGTTAACTGTGCCAAGACAAGACCAGATAGACTTGTCTGAAGACAAGAAGTGTAAGTCTTGATAAATATACCGAGTTTCACTTAAAGAAAATTATACTACCAATTTGTGGCTTTAACATTTGCCTGGATCACGAGCTAGACATACAGAATGACTTGAAATTGTCTTGGATTGGTCTTTACCTAAGACAAAATCATGACCAAATATTATCACCCGGGCTTAAATTGGAAATCAATTTGAACTAAAATTTTATTAGAAATTACTTTTTAATTCATACATTCCTTCTTATTCGGTCTTACGATCCAATCTGTAGATTTTATTTATTATTTTTCAATTATTGTATCAACAAAATATGTTTCAAAAACAATTCAGAATTCTACTAAAAAATATTCTTCAAAATAATAGAATATTTGAACCAGGGTGGCTTAATCAAGTACGTTCCTAATCATTTTCAGTTTTATAAGAAATTAACAATAATAAAAACGGCGATACCACGCTGAAAACACCAGTTGTCGTTAGATCACTGAAGTTAAGCAGTGTTGGGCGCGGTTAGTACTTGGATGGGTGACCGTTCGGGAATAGTACTGACTACGTGCTGTTGGCTCGTCGTGGGTGTGGTGAGCCCACAATTGTAGTTATTTACTACAAGAAACTATCCACCTAGAAACACTAACCGAATCGGGTAGTGTCACGCCTACCCCAAAAGGAAATGGCTTAATGGTATACATTCATACAAAAATATCATGAGTAGAAAATTCCATAGTAGAAACAATGTAAAAAAAGTATTTTTTTCATACTTTTTTTCAGAATATTTTCAAATTCCGAAAATTTTGTACCAAGCAAAAAAACAGTATTGAAGTATAAAATAGATGTTATTCACTATGTATATTTATAATAATTATCTCACCTAATATTATGATAAAAGAGAAAATATTATAAAATAATTTCCGACTATTTCACTTCATAAAATGTCAGTGGTGTAACTTCTGTAAACTCTCTAAATCTGAATTAGTGAAAAGTCACTGATTGTCAGTGAAATCTCACTGATTCGAATAGCTAGAATTCGGTCACTGACAACTTGTGAAATGTTACTTATTCATTCAGTGGAAGTTTCACTTTTGAGAGTTGGCAGCACTGCACCACGTCAATTTGGCAGTCATAATAAAATGAAATTTCAGTAGATTCAATGAAATATTCATAGTGAAAACTTAAAACCCATAAATGTTATCAAATATTTAAAAAAATGTGAAAAGATTCGATGCTTCAAAATGACAAAAAACATAACATATTACTTTACTTTCAAGATTCGACTGTCATGTACACACACGCCAAGGAAGTACTTTTTATACGAGTTAGAGTATATTTTTCCCACAGCAAATTCAGCACACTTACAGTCCGTAAATTCCAAAGTTTATTTCTTAACAAAAATATGTTTGCTACTTGAGTAAAAGAATAACAACAGCGCTTTACGTTAAAACTCAGAGATTATGTCTCGCATGATTTACTCTAGTGTTACAGAATTGATTAGTGAAAAGTCCAGAATCACTGATTAATCAGTGAAATGTCCAACTACTATTTTAATCAGTGAATTGTTCACTAATTCATATTTAGAGAGAAGCAAAACACCGCTTTGTCGCCGGGGGGGGGGGGGGTCTGTCTTCTAGATTGAGAAGAGAAAATCTGTTGTCTTATTGGTAAACAAGTTATAAATCGGCCTTATTTTTTAATTTCAAACAGACATCTCAAAAAACTTTGCTGAGGGGGCCTACACGTTTCTAGATATGCCACTGGACTTATTTACTTACTATTTCAAATAGTGAGGCTGATGATCTCGCCCAGTGTTTATTGCAATGCGAAAAAGGAGATCGAACTCACTTGCAAAAATCAAACTCACAATTCTTTGCTTACTATAAAAATCAGTTATTCATACGGCTCACATGTTCAACTGTACTATTTCAAGTGGTTATCGAAGCTGCTTGTTCTAGTAATCTTTCTTTTTACAATTTGAAGCTGACTTGAGGTTTTGTATATTTTGCGATCACTATCTTATTCAGTTTCAAAAACTATTTAAAGTGTTTCGTGTACAATGCAAACAAGTAAAGTTCAAGTTAACAATGCATAAAAGCAGCGGCCGCTTCAGACTGTTGGCCGCCCGGAGGCAAATTTCAATTTGCCGCCCCTTTTAATATGAATTTTGAAATAAAAATATCTGGAACTATTCTAATTGAAAATTATAATAATGAATGAAGAATAAATCATAATAAATAATAATAATTAATAATAATCATAATGAAAAATAATTATTGATAATAATCATAATGGATAATAATCATTATTATTAATAATTATGAGAAATAGTAATAAATCATTTATAAATAAATCGACAGTTAAATAAATTACTACATTATATCCTAATTATTTTTAGAGGGAAAGCAATCATGTGAAGTAGATCTTGTTTTTGTTTAATGAAATATTAATTTTACAAGAACCATCAAGATCATTTAACATTAACAATTCACATAGTTTCAAGTAAAAGGTTGACGTCTCGCTTAAGAGTAGGAAAGAAAGTTTTCTGTGCATTTGTTGATCCAGAAAAAGCATTTGACAAGGTAAATTGAAGTGAACTTTGGAAAGTCCTAAAGAGTACGAAGTCAATGTATGCCCATGTGGAAATTGCCAAATGTTTGCCCAATTACAAGTTTGGCCCCAACTTGGAAAATTATTTCATGGCTACAACAAGATTAATATCGTAAATTTAGTTTAAACCAGCTTTGTTTCATAGCTCTTGATTGCAGCGCCATGAACTTGGCTATGCATTTGTTTTCAGTCGGGCTCCATCTTTAACCTCTTGAACACAAGTAGATGACAAGGAGGTTGGTTTGAGGTTATATTGGCGAAAATTTTTTTGATTTCGTCTGTATCAATTATTAAAGTGTGATTCAAATAATCAATAATGTCGAAAGTGAAAAGCTCATTAGTCCAGTCAATGAAGGATTTGATAACCGAATTCGGAATAATAGAATTTTTCTTTCACAAATACGTTGGGGATGACTTTATTAAGATACTGTGAAAAGTCCCCAACCATATGTGTACGGCAACGGCAGCCATGATGGAAAGTGTTGAACAATAACATGTTTTCTGAAATAACTCGATAACGGTTGATTTTAGGTAGAAAATGGTTATGTTAAAGAATATTCACAATTTTATAGTGCATAAAAAAGGTTCTAACACGTGTGGACGTATTGTCAACGGTTAAGCTGTAAAATTGGATTAACTGCACAATTTTGTGATTTTTGAACAAATACAGTTAAACTAAAAATATCCTGGAAAGAACTTCGGAAATAGATCAGGCGATTTGTACCGGAGCAAATGCATGTTTCTGTTTGAAAAAAAAACCAACCATCTCATTTGCATTAAAAATTATCAGTGTAAAATGTGCTCAACTTCAGAGTACAATTTGACATGCTTAAGGGAATGATTTTGAGATGAAACTTCTTGTAATTGTTCCTTCATATTCATACAATATATTTCCCAATTTTAAGGTCATAATAATAATATTCAAATCCTCTTTTAATACTTCAAACAAGTAAATTTCAAAATTGAAGCTATGAGGTAGGTATCAGCGGTGATTATGAGTCCTAATGGCAACAATGGGAGCGGGGTCAAGAACGGCTACCTCGGTCTGTTATATTGTTGGGAAAAGTAAGCAAAAAAGATTTCGAAGGGTTCAATATAATAGACCGAGGTAGCCGTTCTCGCCCCCGCTGTTATTGCTGCCATTAGGACTCATAATCACCATGGCTACCTACCTCATAGCTTCAATTTTGAAAATCACTTGTTTAAAGTATTAAAAGGGGATTTGAATATTATTATTATGACTTGAAAATTGGGAAATATATTGTATGAATATGGAGGAACAATTACAAGAAGTTTCATCTCAAAATCATTCCCATAAATTTGCTCCAGTGCAAATCGCCTCATCTATTTCCGAAGTTCTTTCCCGGATATTTTTTGTTCAACTGCATTTGTTCAGAAATCATACAATTGTGCAGTTAATCCAAGTTTACAGCTTAACCGTTGACAATACGTCTACAAGTGTAAGAACCTTTTTTATGCACTATAAAATTGTGAATATTTTTTAACATAACCATTTTCTACCTAAAATCAACCGTTATCGAGTTATTTCAAAAAACATGTTATTGTTTAACACTTTCCGTCATGGCGGCCGTTGCCGTACACATATGGTTGGGGACTTTTTACAGTATCTTTATAAAGTCATCCCCAACGTATCTGTGAAAAAAATTCTACTATTCCGAATTCGGTTAATCGAGTCAAATTTGTTCCCCGTTGACTGGACTACACGTCGCGTTCGGAGTCATCGAGCATTTTTTCCTCATTTCGTAACGGTCTTCACCAATTCCAAAGATTGGGATTAGAATCGAAAGATAAGGTGGGCGATGAATAATCCGGTTCAGGAATAAGATTTTTCTCAAAATGTTCAGCTACTTGAAATGTTTCTTTTAAATGAACAATTTTTTCTTTATAAATGTTTTACTCATTTTTTTTATTTCTAGTAACAATTTTTAATTTTAATGTGGCTGGGACTAGAAAAATTGATAAAGCCAAGTTGGGGCCAAGTCGGTCGGTAAGTTAGGCTCTGGCCGGGTTAGGCGTTTCATTTGTGGTTTGGTCCTCTCTAAATCCCCAATTTGGGGCCAAGTTTTGCCTATTTTGGGCCCAGCTAGCGCCATGACAAATTTTCCACACGGGTGGCTCCTAAAAGCAATAAAAACAATATATACAGGTAGTAAAGCGAGTGTAAGGGTTAATGGGGAACTGAGTGACTGGTTCGATATTATGCAAGCCGTGAAACAAGGAGGCGTTATGTCCTCATGGCTATTTATCATATTTATGGAAAAGTGTCTAAGAATGGCCCTCTTCGACGAAGACGATGTGGATCTCGAAACAGTGAGGGTATGTGGGTTAGCTTTCGCAGATGACAAAATGGTTATGGCAGAATCAATCGAGGGCTTGCAAAGAATGTTGAATAAACTTGATACAAGCATGAAGAACATGTGCCTCAAAATTAACGTAACTAAACGAAAATGCATGGTGTTTGAAGGAAAAAGTGAGAAAGCAATGTGCAAAATTGTCCTAAATGATGAGGGCACTGCAATGTTCACGAAACGTCGGCAAGATTCCTAATTTCGCACAGGATTGAAACCCGAAAAAGCTTCCAATTTTAAACTTATTTTAATGAATCATCGCGAAAGCATTGAATCTATTATTGCGAAACTTAATTATTTATCATATTTACATACATTTTATTAATATTTATAAAAATATCATCGTCTTGAATTTTTCAAATCATGTGGTGAGTAAAATCATTATTTGAAACTTTGATACTTTTTGCACCAAGTTTAGTGTTATTATGAAAAAAAATATCAAGTTTACATTATAAATATGAAGGAACTTTCGCAAGATCTTAAAAAATTGGCTTAATCATTTTCAACTTTTGAAACTGGTAGCTGAAGTGTAAATGTAAAATCATTACAGTTCGCTTGAAAACATTCCTTATATTCATGTTCCTGGACTGTATCATCACTTTTTTTTTTTTGAATATTCAAGTGATGAATAATTTTTCTCATTGTCTTCATCACGTTCAGACTTTCGCTTGCGATATTGAGCACCTGAAAGGCGTTGCGCTTTACGATCAGGCATCTCAAAATATGCAAACTTTTTTCTCACACGATGTGAACTTCAGAAAAATTTTGTTCTTAATGAACAAGTGCGCTTCAACTTATAAACAATTAGACTTGCAGGTCGGTTTACTCGAACCATGGTGGGGGGATTGCTTTTCCTCTATCTTTTCGATGGTTACTTTCCACGGGAGGTCTAGTCAATTTTTGCACTAAGTACCACTAACTTTATTGCTTTGGCAGCTTTACAGTTCAAGAGGTGGATCCACTTTATTGTCGATGCCTGCACTTGCTGAATTAATTTTGTTATCAGAGCAATATACTTGACTCATTAAATCTAGACTTTAGACCTTCCTAGAATCTAATTTGAGAAACTTTAGAATTCTTATTTTTATGTCAATAAGTACATAAAACGTTCTTCTTAAGCTGTCGCTCCCTGCCGCTTGCAATACAATGTACACATCTCATTCAGATTTTAGACTCTCCTGGAATCCAATTTAACAAAACTTAAAAATTTTTATTTCTGTCATTTATTATATGAAAACTATATTCTTTAAGCGGCCGCCGCCCCTCGCCCTTTGCGCTTGGAGGCGGCCGCCTACTCTGCATCCGCCTGTAGAGGCCCCTGTATAAAAATGAATCTTACTACCCACTTTTCCCCGTGTTTTATTTGCAGTTTTTAGTAGTGAATTATTAAAAAACTATCCTGTAGCGATGAACGGGAAAACATATATGTAACCATGCATCTGGGCGAAATAACTAATAAAAATAAACCTTCTAATAGTTTGTTTACTTATATTTATTTATTATTTTTATTATACTTCTTTCTTGCGCACGAAATAATTCACACTCAGTTTTCTCTATAGAATTCCCAGGTAACATTGTGGCATGAATATTATGTAAAAATCATATAATAAAACTGATTCAACTTGACAAATGTGACTGTAAAAAACTGTCACAAGTGACTGAAGTCGGGACAAAAAGTCCTGACGCCTGAATTAGGACCATGATGTCTGGTTCCGTCTCACCAGCTAGACATTGGAGATATAAAGACTTGTCTTGCATTTATGGCTGTAAACTGTGCCAAGACAAGACCAGGTAGACTTGTCTTAAGACATGAAGTGTAAGTCTTGATAAATATACCGAATTACTCTTAAAGAAAATTATATTACCACTTTGTGGCTTTAACATTTGCCAGGGTCAAAATTAGAGAAGTTTAAGTTTAAAAAATTTTAAAAAAATTTTACAACCGATAAAACTTGTAATTTAGCAATAAATAATTTTTCAATAAGCGATTCGGAACCTGTCTGTCTCAACAACTGCAGGCATATAAAATTCTCCATAAAAATATTAAAACTGTCATTTTCTAGAAGTATCTAGTGAACAGTTGGCGATAGGAAAAAATGGACAACATTTTTAGATTCGCCATCCAAACAACATAATTATTGCAGATACGTGAACTTATTAATACAAAAAACAATAAATACCATGGAGATAAATAATATAAATATTCTATAAAGTTTGAAGCGGATTAGTGATGACCCTTGAGACATCAAAAATAGTCTGGCTCCATCTGACGAGTTAGACATACAGATGAGTTGGAAAAATACATAAGTATTCTTCAAGATGTGTTTTACAAGTTCCAATTTTTTCAATTTAAATTAATTTGTCGTTGTATTCGGTAAAGCCGAAAACCGTAAAAACTAATTGTCTCGGCTCTGGGTATAGATTCCAAGCAGAAATGTAGGGTAAGGAGGGGCAGCGCCGACCGGTGGAGCAAAGGTAATTTTGGTTACAACATCGCTTTTATTTAACTATTTTAATTCTATTTTTATTGAATAAATTTTCTTTATTATAGAGGTAGTGCTACTTACTAAGATCTTTAAAATTGGCGCTGTAAAAGAAAAATTATGCAGAAAACAGTTTTGACCGCGAAAGAATGGAAGATTCGCTGGCAAAAATATAAAGTTTTCAACATTAAAAGCAATACTTACAGTATGAAAATTTGATATTTTTACAGATAAAACAATGTCACATAATGTTATTATAATAACTAAACGTAATTCAAATTTAAAATAAATTAAATGTAAATAATTGAGGCCTAACCAGGGAGACAATCGCGAACAAGATCATAGTTTACAGGTTCTCAAGTGGTTCACATATCACAAGTTTCGTCGGTAAATGATCGGTGATGTAGAACAGCCGCTTATCTTCTGGGCTACATGCAAGAAACTATTAATTATTATCATTCTCAATCCGGTCGGTAGAGCATGTTTTTTGTATTGGTATGGTAGAAACACTTGCGTATAGTCCGTCTCTAGTAGAATGTCAACGAATAAGAGGTTATATCACAGCTATCACTATTTTTATTCAAAATAACTTATTCTTCTTTCTGGATACATGCTTAAGTGACCATTCGTCCTGTATTTCGCAGGACAGTCCCGCATTTGAGCAATGTGTCCTGCGAAACATCCTGCTACTAATCGCAGATTAGGCTACTACGATCTACTGTTTGGCGACTCGAATTTTATCGCAGCAATTAATCGCCATTTTGGCTACGTATGAAATTCAACTGGCTACTTTTGGACTATACCTACATTCTTTATTTATTTTTTTATCTAACGAGGACACTTGTTTAATACTCCTATTTCAAAGGTAGCAGAAGTTCCTTTTTATCATTTCAAATAAACGCGCCCAATCAAATGCTAACGAAGATGCGCACGCAAAGAAGAAAGAGTCCGTAATCCGTATGACTCCTATGACTATATACATACATATACTCTATATATACATATGTGTGTGTTTTCCCTGTTCCTATGCTCTATACATATGGTGCAACCGTGCAAAGGCAAGAGGAAGAGGCCATTGGCAAGCAAACGTGAACGACAAGCAAATGTGAACGACAAGCAAACGTGAACGACAAGACAGAAACTAGAGGGAATTTTAAATTCTTTATTATATTTAAAAAAAAGTGGGAAAGTTGGGTAAATACTAAAAAAAGTATTCGGAGAGCTGGGAGAAAGATCCTAAACTTAAAAGTATATATACATCTTATAAAAACTTACACCGGCACACAAAAAAACCACTTTTCTGTTCTACAGATGCGACACATATATTCCCATGTATTTTGACCCGCTGAGCACGAACCCGTGGTCCGTTTGACCCCAGAACATCTGGGTCAAGGGCATTTGAAGGTCAAATGGATAGAAAAGTATTTTGTGTGAAGATAACTACTATAATTTATGTTTTTTGGGTCGCTGAATCCGAATCCAAGGTCCATTTGAACTCAGCGAGTCGAAGTCAAGGTCATTTCAAGGTCAGTTTCGTTCATTTCTCTAAAAACAAATTTCTGACTGCAGATTATGAAAGAACGGAAGATTTTACGTCCAGATATGTATGTTTTTATGTTTTTATGACGACCTCTAAGGTCATGTTAAGGTCATTTCATTTAAATATATAGATGATTTATATGGGTAAATGGTAAATGGGCTACATTGGACTAGACTACCATACTAATATGTTGTGGAGGTCGCTAAGTCTGAATCCGAGACCCATTTGACCCCAGGGCGCCAAGGTCAAGGTCAGATCAAGGTCATATCAAAGTTAGATCTGAAGAAAAATGTGTCACTGTTCCTAAATTTGACTTTTACATGTTTTAGGGGTAGCTGAATTCGAATCTGAATCTCCTTTAACCCAACGAATCAGGACTAAACGAGAGTTACGGTATGACATTTTGGAATAGCGTTTATTCTTTCTTTCGCCTATAACGTTCTCTTTTATTGTCAAAGGATCTATGCAGTGGATTTCTAGTTCTCTTCGAACTATCACCATCTTCAGCCAACATATTCACGTCCCATTTTCCTTGCCATCGAAGTTCAGCGTCTTTTAGATCTTGATGGAAACGCTCCCCTTGCTCTTCGCTGTAATCGCCTAAGTTCTCAGGGAAATAGCTAATATGAGAGTCCATGAAATGAAGTTTGAGATTCATCAAACATCCCAAGCGTCGATAGTTCCTCACCATATTTGCTACGATTGCTTTGTAGTCATTACTTCTGTAATTTCCTAAGAAGTTTTGAGCAACATCTCGAAAACTGAGCCAAGCAGCTTTTTCTAAGCCTGTCATTGTCTTAATGAAATTTTCGTCGTAAAACATTTTACGGATCTGAGGTCCATCAAATACTCCTTCTTTCAATTTAGCATTACTTAATCGAGGAAATTCATTTGTCAAGTACTGAAAACATGTTCCTTCTTTATTCAAAACTTTGGCGAATTGTTTGATAAGTCCAAGTTTAATGTGCAGAGGCGGGAGCAATACTTTTGATGGATCAATTAAAGATTGTTGTTGAAGTACATTATGATTTCCAGGTTCAAGTTGTTCTCTTATTGGCCAAACCTTCTTCTTGTAATGATTCATGCGATCGCTGCTATCCCACAAACACAAAAAGCAGGGATACTTTGTATATCCTGATTGTTGACCAAGGAGAATGGTTATGATTTTCAAATCACCACAAACTTGCCACTTATGTTTGTCATATTCAATTTTCTCCAATACATATTGGACGTTTTCGTAACATTCTGTTAATTTTGTTGAATGCGCTATTGGTAGACTTGCGTACTCATTTCCATTGCTAAGCAGCACTGCCTTAAGACTTTGTTTTGACGAGTCTATAAATAATCTCCATTCTTCTGGAACGTAAACATCCTTTTTTAGTTCATTCATCAAACCGTTAACGTCTCTGCAATATACCAACATACCTTCTTCATCTTTATTGAAGTACTGACGGAACTTCTTTTCTCGATTCCTGTAGAAAGATGACTTCGTCCCCTGTTCTACCATTCCACGGCTCTTTAACTCAGCTGCCATATATTCAGAAGCATCTTTAGGAAGACCCATGCTCCTGATGAAATCGTTTAAACTATCTTGGTTGAATAGTCTTATAGATTCATTTTTTTGCTTTCTCCGAAATTTTGGCACATATTCTTCATTTTCATGGTCTTCGTATGAGCAATCATCAGATTCTTCTTCACCGTCTAACATAACCTCTCTATCTGTCTCTTTATTTGTCGAAGCTTCATTTATCATTGAGCTCGTATCCATATTTTCGATAGCAGACTCTTGATTAGACTTTGCAGTTATGACAGAAGAAACTATTGCATAAGATATTCTTGATTTGTTTTTAACGTTGAATCCTTTAACTTTTGTGTTGCAAAAATAACAGTCTTTTTCTGATTGGGGTATTGACCATATTACCGGTGAGGAGTATTTTAACATTTTATTGTTTTTCACTTTATTCCAACGTAAAAGCATAGTGTAACAAGCACTGCAAATGCTATCTGGAGCAAATGTTTCATTTTGAAGGGAAATTTCTCTTTTATAACATTGACGATATATGTCTCTACATTGCTCATTCATTGACCTACGGCAAGTGATGACTTCATACTTTCCACAAACGTAGCAAAAAGCATTTTTATCGCTGTTGCAGTCATGGCTGGTAAAAATATGATTACTTGTTGTAGCTTTATATTCTTTATCTGTTGAATCGCCAACCAATAAAGGATGGCGGTAGCTGGATGACGACGATTGCGTGCCCGTTTCCTCACCCTGACCAATCGCCGATACTGGGCGTCCAATACCCTGCATCGTACAGGCAAATCGGATGAGGGCGGCTTTATAAAAGCTCACTTGCCGAATCGTTAGAGCTGTCAAAAGTTCCTTACAAGCGTGGGTAAAAGCAGAAAAATATCGAGACCTTGATATGACCTTCACCTTGGCACCGTGAGGTCAAGCGGGCCTCCGGTTCAGACTTAGCGACCCCCACCATATATTAGTATGGTAGTCTAGTCCCATGTAGCCCATTTACCATTTACCCATATGAATCATCTATATATTTAAATGAAATGACCTTAACAGGTCGTCACGAAAAAATAATAACATATATATCTGGACGTAAAATCTTCCGTTCTTTCAGAATTTGCAGTCAGAAATTTGTTTTTAGTGGAATGAACGAAATTGACCTTGAAATGACCTTGACCTTGACTTGCTGAGTCTAAATGGACCCCGGATTCGTATTCAGCGACCCAACAAACATAAATTATGGTAGTTATCTTCATGCAAATGACTTTTCTGTCCGTTTGACCTTCAAATGCCCTTGACCCAGATGCGCTGGGGTCAAACGGACCACGGATTCGTGCTCAGCGGGTCAGAATACATGGGAATATATGTGTCGCATCTGTAGAACAGAAAAGTGGTTTTTTTTGTGTGCCGGTGTTATCATAACCTTTTTTTTATTTTTTTTTTTTATTATTATATTTTAATTGTCATAATTGTATGATTACATATAGATTAGGTCGAACCGTGAAGTGAAAGAGATGTTTTACAGGAGAAGTCAGAAGCTTATTGTAAATTATGCAAAGTGCATCTTAGAGCGCATAAGAATGACCTAAAACATACCGAAAGACCCAAGCACATCGCACGTGAAAAAAGATTAAATAGAACCCACCAAACGAATTTCCATAATTATGGTAATATTGCGAGGACTTGTCGTAAATTTATGAAATTACAGAGACGCCCAAATTGACGCGCTATAACCTATAAGTCTGATTTTACTGACACACGTTATTTAAATTAATTTTAATAGTGGTAAAATTTCGCTAATACTTTTGACACTTAATATACAATTTTATGATTAACTATATTCTTTGTTTTATATTTCTTTTCATATTTTCAGCTTATGTGCAAGTGAGTGAAGATAGCAAAATTATTGATTTGAAGTTAGCAGTCTTTGTGGCTTTACATTCTTCTCTTCAAAGTATAGACCATTTAGGAGATCTATTAAAAGTAATTGGAAAAGGAAGCTCATTAGAAAAAATTACATTACATCGAACAAAATGTTCGAAGCTTATAACTGGTGTCATCGCTCCTGCCTTCTTAACAGAGCTCATAGTAGATATAGGGGATTCCCCCTATGCAATCATTGCTGACGAAGCAACATATGTATCTGTGAACAAGTTTATGGGTCTGTGAATTCGATTTTTTTGCAAACGACGTCGAACTTTCGTAACCGACTTCCTAGGGATTGTGGAAGTTGTAAGCTGCACAGGTCAAAATCTTGCCTCAGCTCTTATTGAGTATTTGGAAACCAGTGGTTTGCCTCTCAGCCAACTTCAATCCATTGGCACGGATGAAGCTCCAGCAATGTGTGGCTCACAAAATTCTTTTCTTACTTATTTACGAGATAGAGTGCCTCATTTGCCATTAGTAAAACGTATTAGTCATTCACTAGACAAGTCTGCGCAATATTTTTACCAGACAATACCAGACAATGTCACATATTTAGTGAAAGAAACATACATTTGGTTTGCGTATAGCTCTATAGATTGCATGCTCATGCAACTTTCTTTAAGGCAAACAAAACAACGCTTGTGTTTTAAAACTTTTAATTACATATAATTGTTAGCATTTCCTGAATTTTTTGTTTTTTAAATTTTCAGGAAGGAAAAGATGGAAAAACAGCAGAAAAGCTTCAATCGCTCTGCACAACTCGTTGGCTCATTTGGCTTCCAGTTAGTTCACAAATTATAGAGCAGTGGTCTGAACTAAAAGAATTTTTCAAGGTCCAAGCTTTAAAAAACTATTCTACAGCAAAAATGCTGTTCACTCTCTACGTTGACAGAAATCCGCTTTATATGACTTTTTTAAAAACAATTTTAAAAGAAGTGCAGAAAGTAAATTTAGCATTTGAACACACCGACGCTGAAATAACAAAGATTTACTCAGATCTTAGAAATTTAATTTACAGTGTCGCTTCGCGTGTGTTAGTACCCCGAGCTCTAGCTTAAATTAGCAGACCAGGATTGTTTGGGTTGTTTGAGGAGAATTAAACTGGATTTAGCCTAAAATTATGCTAACACACATTGGGTTAAAACTTTGGTTTATTTGAACACTATTGCACGTCACAAACATAGAGATATAAAATTTTAATGTGAAGATTCTAAATACACAGAAAATATTGAATTTAATTTAATATGGGCCGATGAGCAAAGAAATAGGTCTGTCGTTTTCGTCTTTTTGCTAGCCTGTCTCGAAAGGCACTAACTGTTCCTTGACCTGGGCCAAAGAGCCTTCCGGTTCACAAAGTCCCTTTTTCCCTCTGCCACCCTTTTACTACTATCTTCAAGGTCTGGAAAGTCGGATGTAAACCGAAGATATATTTACTATTTAGCGTAGCTTCAGAAAGGACAAATCTGACATTAAAACTTACGTACATAAAGCTCTGAAATTAATTTAGTTTGTATAAAATAATTTGCGTCCGTCACATTCCCCCTCCTGTATTCCAAGTATTTTGAAATACACTATGACATCTCAAGGACACACAACTTTACTGCGACTCGGCGGAATACCCCAGTTGCTGTCCTCACATCGGCCACACGAATGCGACCGTCTCGTCCTGGATACACTGCTACCACTTGTCCTCTTCTCCACTCGTTTCGTGGTGCAGTCTCATCCCATATGACAACCAAGTCACTAACTTGCAGGTCTCATCGTTCACGTTGCCACTTTGCACGCCGATTTATTGACGGTAAATATTCTTTAATCCATCGACGCCAATATTGATCGGTGAGCCATTGGGAATACCGCCACTGTCTGCGCAGGGCGCCGGCGCCAGTGAACACTCCTGGTGCGCCGTAAACTCCTCGAGTTGCACCAGGCATTAATCCCAGTAAATCGTTCGGGGTCAGGCTCCTGGTGTCAATCGGGTCGTCCGATACGTGGGTCAGCGGTCGGCTGTTCACTGCATACTCCGCTTCGGCGAATAGAGTCTGCAGGACCTCTTCCCTAGGTGCCTTTTCCTTTAACGTTACTCCTAGAGCATGTTTTACTGAACCTATCAATCTTTCCCAGCAGCCTCCCATGTATGGGCTTTCTGGTGGGATGAAATTCCACTCTATTTTTTCTGCTGCTGTTTGACGTAGGATTTCGTCTTTGTCCAGACTCTGCACTGCCTTGCGAAGTTCCTCAGATGCTCCTCTCAGGTTGGTGCCATTATCTGAGTGAATACGTTTCGGCTTGCCTTGACGAGACATCATTCGTCGGAGAGCCATTATCATGGAGTCCGTGTCCAGCGAAGCGGCTATTTCCAAATGCACCGCTCGCACTGTAAGACACGTGAACAGGACTCCGTATCTTTTTTCTCGTCGACGGCCGACAGCGACCTGAATCGCTCCAAAGTAGTCGATCCCGGTGTCTGTAAAGGCATTGTCTCGAAGTCGCGGTGTCGGTAATGTTGCCATCCTTGGCACGATTGGCTTTGCTCTTCTATGCTGGCACTTTAGGCAGCCATTCCATGAGCTTCGGACTGCCGCTCGAATGTTTGTGATCCAAAATTTTTCCCTCAGATCATTGACTACCGTCTCTCTTCCGTTGTGTCCAGCCTTTTGGTGGTAATACCGAATGATTAGCTTCACAATGTCGCTCTTGCTGTCCATTATGATTGGCTGTAACGCTGTCCCGTCTCTGTGCGTAACTCGGCATTCCATTCGAAAAAAGCCGTCTCTGAACACTGGTGAGAGTGTGAGTATTTTCGATGCGGAGGCGATTTTTCCCCTGTCTTGTAGTCTTTTCCAGTCCTCTGGAAACGTTTCCCGTTAAGACTGTTGTAGAAGATAATCTTCAGCTCGTTCTATCTCGTTGCCTCTTAATTCCCAGGTGCCGTCTGCTGTTGTCAATTTGCGACAATGATCAGTGAATCTATACACCCAGGCCATTACGCGTGTTATATTTTGCCAAGAAGAGAATCTTTTGCTGTCGATTAATTGCGTTTCGGTTTTTGTTACGAAGCAAAACTCTTTTTTCATTTCTGTGGTGACCTCTTTGGCTTTCTTTTCTGTTATTTTTTGTACAGGCCACTCTTTTTCTCGCTTGTACAGAAATTCTAGTCCGATGAACCAGCGGCTTGAGTCCTGCAAATTTGCTTGACATTTGCTTCTGGTTGCCTCGTCGGCCACATTTTCACATGTAGGAACCCACCTCCAGTCTGTCGGCGAGGTGAAGTCTGAAATTTCGGCTATACGGTGTGCTACGAAGGGGTGGTATTTACGGGCATCAGATCTTATCTAGCCAAGCGCTGTCTGCTAATCAGTCCAGGAAACTGTTTTACTGATGTGTAATCTGTTTTCTTTTTTAATGGAAAGTGCTAGTCTCGATGCCATCACCGCACTTTGCAGTTCCAGACGTGGAACCGTGAGTAGCTAAATCGGTGCCACTCGAGTCTTGGCCATAACTAATGTCGTTTTGATCCCGCTCTCCCCCTCCATGCGAAGATAGGCACCTGCTGCAAAAGCCTGAACACTGAAATCACAGAAAGATGCAACTGCACGTTTATCACTTGCCCAATTCCAAGTGATTAACATCGCGGAATTCGCAACCTTTGAGACTGATGTAAGTTTTCCAGCCACGCATTCCAGTTCACGGTGAGTTCTTCCGACACATGGTCATCCCAGACAGTGCCCATTCTCCAGATATCCTGCAGCACTATCTTCGCTCTAGCAGTCAGAGCTGCCAGCAGGCCTAATGGATCAAAGACAGACATTAGCACTTTCAAAATGTCTTTTTTTGTCGGCTGTTTCTTTCCCGTAACTAGATTCTTATCTAATTTTGGAAACTCTGACGAAAACTAAAAACTGTCCGTTTTTTGGGTCAAATTTACCCCTAATACCCGGGTATAATTTTCTTCTGTTAGGGTGAGGTCTTTCCCTTTCGACGCCAATGAGTCTGGAGTCAGTGCTTTTCGAACTTCTGATGAGCTGGTCATTATATTCCAAAAGTCAAATCCTCCGCGTTGATGTATATATGTCACATCTCTGATCTACTGAATTGCTTTCTCCACGGTGTCTAAACTGTCCAGGTAGTCATCCATGTAGTGCCTATGAACGATCGCATCATAGGACTCAGGGTATGATTCTCGGTACTCGAATTCTTTGACTACCTGGTTCTCGCCACAGGGATCGCTGGCTGGAACAATCCTCTTCCCTGATGCGAACCTGATGAAGCATTTCGCGAAAATCCTTGGTAGTGAGTTTAATAAGTCAGGGGCTTTCATGAGTCTGTCGTTTAGACTGAGGCCATGGCTTCTTGAGGCAGCGTCAAATACCGTGCGTAAATTTTCCGGTTTCTGTGGGTTATGCGCCGCGAAATGAGGCAAATACCAGGTCTTGTCGTTTTCTCGCTGTGCTTGCTCGTCTGTCAGTTGCCGAGCGTAGGACTTGTCGATGTAGGCTTGAATATTTGCGCTGTATTTTCTACCGAATTATGGATCCCGTGACATCTTTTTCTCAATTGAGAGGAACCGTTTCACCGCTTTTTTTCGGCTTTCTGGCAAATCCTCTTGGTCTGTTTTCCGGAGTAACCCGACCTCCTAGCGATCTCCCACGCGCTTCAGAGTCCTTTCTAGGACGTCTCGTGCTTGTTGATCTTCCTTGGAGCTCAAGGTTCTCTTCGATGGAGTGACTTTGAAGGATTAGGTGCTCCAGAAGTTGCGAACGAGTTCGTTCAGCTCTGTCTCTTCGTCCATTCGATGGACCAGGAACGTGTAGTCTCTTTCACCTCGTTCCCGATCGTCCGGTCCATGGATCATCCACCCCAGTGGTGTCAGAGAGGCGAAAGGCTTTTCTACCCTTTCTGTCACTTGTCGTTTGATTTTCTTCAAGTGTAGGTTGTCTTCCCCTATCATGATTGTCGGTACTGCATTTTCCAGGTCTGCGATCTCCAACTCTTTCAAATGAGGCCATTTATTTGGGTCGATGGTCATCAACTGGCCAGGCATTCTCATTCGTGTCGTGCGCGCATTCTTCAGAGTGTACGTTTTTCCTGTGACCCCACGAATTTCGAGATATACACTTCGCGACGTGTGGTCCTCATTGATCGTGTCGTCATACCACGAAGCAATCAGAGGTCGTACCGGTCCTTTCAGTCCGAGTTTGTCTGCGATTTGTTCCGATATTAACAACACTGTCGATCCGCCGTCGAGTAAGGCGTAAGTGTCTATCTCGCCCACGGGTCCCCTCAAGGTTGCCAGAAGAATTGTCAAGTAAACGCGTCTTTCTCCTTTGCGCGTAAAGTTTATCCGTTCTCGGTCATCGGCTGTTTTATCCACGGTTCGTTCTCTGGCTGCGCGTGTTTTTTCCTCGGAATCGCGGCTATGCTTTTTCGTCAAAAAATCATTGTGAAGGGTCGCGTGATGTTTCATTTTGCAACCTGAAGTGTTGCAAGGCCGCCGCTTACATTGGCGAATATTGTGCTCGGTCGACAGACACCCAAAACACACTCGTTTCTTCTTTACCCACTCCCACCTATCATCTACCGACAACTTCAAATATCCTGAGCACGCTGCCGTCTGATGCGATTGATTGCTGCAATAATTGCATTTCTCACTATTGTCTTCTTCGCGGCATGATAAAACGCGTTTGTCCTTTTCTTTCTTTTCGTGTACTGGGGGTACATAAATCGCGCTCGCGGCCTCTGCTTCTTCTTCGATCCAGGTCGCGGATTCACGTAGGCGGCCTGCGTGCTTTTGCCTCGCGGTGTATTTGCCCCAGTTCATTCGTACAATCGCCGGTAATTTACTTATTAATTGCCTGACTAAGCTCGTGTTTGTCAGGTAACTTGGTTGATTTAACGACTCGACAGTAGCCACTAAATTCGACACAGTTTCCGCGAATTTAATCATCGTGATTGGCAATTCGTTTGGCAAGTCCGATACTTTGTTTATCTGGTCTTCGATCATGTAGTCGGCTCGACCGAAACGCCGTTTTAAAACTTCCATCGCCTTCTCCACGTTGATTGTTGTTGGTAAGGCTCTGACTGCCTCTAGCGCATCCCCTTGAAGGCATTTTTGCAAACGAAGCATGTTCTCGGCGGGTGAGGAACGGCGGGCCTCGGTAGTCTGATGGAACATTTTTTCAAAAATGATCCAGTCGCTACTGGTTCCTTTGAAAATAGGCAATTCTTTTCCCGTATACTGCCTCGCGATATATATGTTATCTATTTTCGGTAATGCTGCTGTTACCTCGTACTTGGTTCGCGTGTTTGCCTGCGGTTCTCTATGATCGCGTAACGGTTCTTTAGACTCGCGTGATTGGGCCCCTTCGTCGATTTGCTGTTCCTCAATGCTGTCGCGCGCGATTGATCTATTTTCGACCTGGTTTCGTCGGTGTAACCAGTCCGCTACTTTCGAGTGACTCGACCTTTCAGAGATGACAATTGAGCCGTCGTCACTTCCCTCTCTCGCTTTAGATTGACCACTAAATTCCGCGGATTCTATTGATTTGGCTTCGTCTAATTTCGCACGTAATTCGACTAACTTCTTTTCTCGCTCGGCTTCCGCCAGTGCGGCTTCACGTTGTAGGTCCGCTTGCTTTTGCTATATTTTTGCAATTTCTTCCTGTCGTCGCAACTCGATTTCCAGTTGTCGTCTGGTAATGACACTGGGCTGGCGCAAATTTGCGAATTTACCGATGGCGATTTCGAAACGCGTGGCATCGACTTTTCAGATTTATTTGGCGACACGGCTGAAAAATGCGTAGCACTTGGTAGTAACCTTCGTTGCTGGACCGTCTGATCGTAGCGCAAGGGGGCCTTTCCTTTGGTCTCTCTAGCGCTACGTCGAGGTCCTTCAGTTATTGGTGCTGGAGTCTTGTCGAGGTCGCTGGATAGAGTCGCCCCTGTAGGTCCAGTATTTTCGCCTAGCCGCGACCCTGCAGTTTCGGCATCCGGCCCTAACGGCACCTTTTCCCCTCCTGCCTGACTCCCCGCAAGATCCTCTCCGTTCATCTTGGTATTGGTAGTTGCGTCTCTCACTCTCACTACACTGTCCTCACTTAGTCACAGTCACTGCACTGTTTCTGTCCCTGTCCTACTCACTGCACTCCGTCTACCGACGCTTGGCTTCGGTTTCGAATATAGCGTCACCAGCGTTCCTGTCTCACTTCAAACTGTTTTTACGCGGTATACGCGGAGTCACACACGTGATGTCTTCACATATGCCGCGAACACGCACGCGAACGATCCACCGCTATAGGATGCGGCTCGAAGGACCAATGTTTGGGTTGTTTGAGGAGAATTAAACTGGATTTAGCCTAAAATTACGCTAACACACATTGGGTTAAAACTTTGGTTTATTCGAACATTATTGCACGTTACAAACACAGAGATATAAAATTATAATGTGAAGTTTCTAAATACACTGGAACTATTGAATTTAATTTAATATGAGAAAACAATTGTATTGCGCCGATAAGCGGAGAAATAGGTCTGTCGTTTTTGTCTTTTCGCTAGCCTGTCTCGAAAGGCACTGACTTTCCTTTGACCTGGGCCAAAGGGCCTTCCGGTTCACAAAGTCCCTTTTCCCCTCTGCCACCCTTTTACTACTATCTTCAAGGTCTGGAGAGTCGGATGTAAACCAAAGATGTATTTACTATTTAGCGTAGCTTCAGAAAGGACAAATCTGACATTAAAACTTACGTACATAAAACTCTAAAATTAATTTAGTTTGTATAAAATAATTTGCGTCCGTCACAAGGAGTATTAAAGCTTGAAAAAGTGGAAGTGTTGACCAAGGCTTTTGAGATAAGCGAAAATCTTCTTCCTCTTGATAGAGTCAACCTTGCAGATAATTTTAAACAACTGGCTGCAAATTTGGAGATTCCTGAGGCTGAACTCATAACTGTTCGGCAAAAATGTGCGGATTTCTTATTGAAATTAGGTCGACAGTTATGTACTCGTTTACCACCGAATCTCAAAGCAATCAACAAAGTTAGATTATTAGCTCCACAACTAGTTTTGACTAGAATTGCGAGACCAAACTTTGATCAGGTTCCTTTGGAACTTGTAGGTATTTTACTTTAAAATAATGCATTCCGATTTTACATTTCATAATAAATTCAACCATTTACTGTAAAATAAATATTTTCAGATTCTTCTGTTGATCGAGACATACTTGAGAGTCAATGGGTATTACTTGGTAACGTTCCATTGCGCGAAATTTGACCTCGTCCGGACATAAATGGAGATGTTGAAAAAATCGATACCGTGCATTTTTGGGCATGTGCATTATCTTGTACTAATGCTGGAGGAGAAAGATTTTTTAAAGAAATATCTATATTCGCACTTCGAGCTTTAACTCTTCCGGTCAGTACCGCCGTGGTGGAAAGTGTTTTCAGTTTTATGACCTGTAGAATAACTAAAAAAAAGAAATCGCATCCAGCTAGAAATGCTTGATGCTTTAATTCGTCTGTGTGTGCACGTGAAAGTACGTTCATTAACCAAGTAAAGCAATTTTTTCATAACAAGGTAAAGCAATTTTTGTATTGTCCTAAAATAATTTTTAATTTTAAGTGTTGGAATAAAGCCTTATTCTCAAATTCAGAAGAATACAGGAATGCCTTCCCCTGTAAACATGTCGACCCAACCCTGGTTTCCTTAGAATCTTATGGAAACCAAGTTTGTGTTTATATGTTTACCGAGGAAGGCATTCCTGCATTCTACTGTTCAACATCAGTTTACTTATATCACATATCAATTTAAAATATATTTTCGTTTTGTGAATGAGATTATTTCTTTCATATTGATAAGATGTGTTGTACAGCCTTTCAACCGACAAAGGACATGCTTCGTCGCTTCACTGCAAGCATCTGCAATTCCCTAGAGATTCAGACAGCTCAGATGAAAGAAAACCAAGAAACTATCTCATGCGAAATCGAGGAAGATGACCAAGAACAAATCATCACTCTTTTCGACGAAGAAATAATTCAAAGTGTTTCATTTACATTATAATTAGTTAACTTGTGTTCGCAATACATTTGTATCCTGTTATTTGAAAATTTTTTAAGAAAACGTTAATTACGAATATTTTTTATTTCATCGATTCTCCCCTCTTTATCGTCGTTGAATTATACTTATTTTTAATTACTCTATATTATAAAAATTATCTTTAAATTATAAAAACTACAAAATGGGACTCTTTATTTAAACTTGATATACGCTATTTGGGGTTTTCATACTTCGCGCTTTTTGGGCTTCTCCTACGACCTCTACTCGCGACTTTTTTTAATGGGAATCTGGTAACACTGGCCATGTAGCCGGGTACCAGAGAAGCCTCAACTTTACTAAGTGGGGTCAAAAGGACCATGTAGCATAGAACAAGGCACTGAGACCCAAAGTTTCTTCCACTGTTCCGCCAAGTCAAAAGTAACATGTAGCCCGGTAAGCGGTAACCGTAGTAGCATCGAATGAACCTTTTGCCCATTCATAAGTACCATGTTAGATGGGTATATTTCATTAGGAAGATGGCACAATATACTGCCACACCTGTTATTTACCACATAGATGGAATAGAACTTTTACCTTTTTGGGAGACAGTGAAAAATATTTATGACATAAGAGTAAACTTCACTGAAAATGCCTACGTGTCATAAAAATACCATTTTTCCGAGTAAATTCTACTCGAAATCAAGGTAAACTTAACCGTTGATTTGTTTAACAATTGTTAGAAATAATTAAATGATCAAATCATTATTTTATTCATGTAAATAATACTTACAGAAATATGATATATAATAATCTAGGACTAAAAATAAAGAAACAAAATTGATCAATTCCACATCTTATTAACTTTAAAAAAATCATTGACTGTTAACTGGTCGGCTCTGCTCCACCTTACCCTACCATTGAAAGAAGCTTCTAGGTTCAGCAGTTTCACCTCAAAAGTTGAAAGGTCAATAAAATTAAAAATTTCTGTGTAAAAAAGATCTTAATGAGTTCGATTTAAGACAATGTCAGGGTACCGTACCATACCTGACGGCTCAACTGACCCTTCCTATTGTAAGGTGTTCGAACTCCACCTAGCTTCCCAGTGGGGCGATTTGGTTCTCAGCCGGAGGCTACTGTGTTACATTATCCAATGAATTCATAATATCTTAGAAGCTACTTTGATACATGGTCGATTGCAAACTACTTTCTTCTTGAAAAAAAGTATAAAAATGGTTACGAATTTCTTTAATTACAAAACAGAAAAAAACGCATGTTGCCATGACAAATAAAAAGGCTGTTTCAATTTTCAACAGTTGAAATACTCAACAGATGGACATTCAATGGTCGTCAATTGAAGAAAATTGTAAATTGAATTTTCAAAAGCAGTATTTTCAACAGTTTCATAATTAACTGTTGGATTTTAAATAGTTGGAAAATAATTTAAAAATATGCTCCAATTTTCAACAGTTGGAATTTTCAGTTATATTCTAAATTGTCTTTAATTTTATACAGTGGAAAATTAAATTTTTAGTTTATTTCAATATTCAACAGCTAAGAATTGGAACTTGACTTTTCAATTTATTCCCATTTTCAACCACTGAAAATTGAAATTTTAATTTAAAACTTCAAAATTGTGTTTCGAAATCTCCAGAATTTTCGAAATTTTTAAAAACTGCTGAATACATTTAAAAATGATTCAAATTTTTTCTTTATTTTTTCTATCTTAAAAAGAAATGTGCATTTTTAAAGACATTTGTCAGTATAATATGTGCTGAGATATCTACGCAGTAGCATAGGTTATAAAATTGTCCAAAAAATGTATGCAGCTATACAGAATTACATGCAAAGTTGTAGTGTCTTTTGGTTTAAAGGGGACTTGATTTAAACGTACCAACGCAACATAATACAGTAGCCTCCGGTTGAGTATAGCACGGTACCCTGACATCGTCTTAAGCCATGAGTCTTAATACTGGAGAAGGTGTAATGAAAAAACTTCATTCTGGGCATTGTCTAATGTAAATGGATTATTCAAATAAATATTTTCTTTTGACAGTAAATGTCTGATTTTCAACTTTCATTATTTCAAGACAAATGCCGATAGGTTCCATAGAGCGCATGATCTCATTTTCGAAATAAGTTTCCAAGGTTATAAGTTAGCAACAAATTGTCACCATCATAATAAAAAGATGTGATGATCTGTAAGTATGTCACCTGATACTATACTATGCTTTCTCTGTTCTAAGCATCAGCATTGCCTGTGCTTGAAATATTTTGAGAATTTCAGTTCACTCTGTGAAAATAAAAATTACTATTAAAGTAATATTATCTTTTAATTATTATTATTACATTGAATTTCTGATG
>CAKNXH010053629.1:24944-42093 GCA_932178445.1 Andricus quercusramuli | reverse complement strand
TATATATACATGCATATATATGCGAGTGTCCCACCTGCTCAGGAACCTGTACAGGATCCTTCATTGATACTTTTTGCAAATGTGTCCCAGTTGCACAGGAACCTGTGCAGGAACCGCCCTAGGGAATTTCTCGCAGCAACATCCACGATAATACAGGAACCTGTACAGGTATTTGAATATCCAGGTTCCTGTACAGGAACGTGCGCAAGTTCCCTCGCAGGATCCGCGGCAGGAACCGGTGTGCCAGGAACCTGCGTACGTTCCTGTACAGGAACCTGTGCAGGAACCTCCAAAGGCACCTGTTAGGTTCCTGCACAGGTTCCTGTACAGGAATTTTTAGCTGGGGAACCTCATCTCCGGATTTGGTGAAGAAAATTACCGAATTCTACGAGGATGACCAGAACAGTCGCATGATTTCAGGGATGAAAGATGTCCAGTCTATTGTTTCAAATGGGAAACGTACTCTTTTTCAAAGACGTCTGTTGTTTTAAGAACTCAAAGAGTTGTATGCAGCATATCAAGAAACTAACCCAGACGATAAGGTTGGATGCAGCAAATTCACTAAACTTCGTCCGAAAAATTGCAGTTTACCCGGTGCAAGCGGCACCCATTGTGTTTGAATTTGTACGATACATGCGAATTGTAAACTAATGTTAGATGCGGTAAATATAGAGAAACTCACCAAGGACTGGGAAGAACCCAGTCCTGATTATAAAAGTTGCTTGAATATGATGGTTTGCAAAAGTCAAAGTCCTGAGTGCTATCTAAATGAATGTGAAAAATGTCCAGGACCTGTTCATTTATCACCTAAACTTGTTGACACATTACAGAAGAAGAATATTTCAGAGGTACAGTATAATAACTGGACAGTAACGGACAGATGAACTTTACAAACAATCACTTCTGATGCTTCTGATTTTATTGAAGATCTATGTGTGAAATTGCCGGTTTTAAAACCACACTCATTCATAGCGAAGCAGAAGTCACTCTTTGTCGCTGAGAAGAAGAAAAATTTATCCAATGGGGAAGTCTTAGTAATGTTCGATTTCTCAGAGAATTATTCTTATGTGGTTCAGAACGCATCACAGGCTTTCCATTTCAACAATAATCAATGCACCGTCTTCTCCGTGATTTACTATAATAGGGATGGATCTGAGATCAAACACCAGAGTTGTGTTTTCTTATCTGAAAGCACGAAACATGATACGTGTGCAGTTGCCACGATCTAAAGGAAATTGATAGAAGAAATCAAAGGGAAAGTTAGATGCTTAAAAAAAATTACTTATAACGCCGATCGTGCTAAACAGCATTATAAAATCAGGTATCAAATTTGCAACTTTTGATACATCACGCGGAAGATTTTGGTGTCGATGCTGAATGGCATTGTTGTGCAACAGCTCATGGGAAGAGCCACGACGATGGCATTGGAGCTAACTTCAAGAGAGAAGCGTACAGAACAAGTCTGGCACATGGATTGAAGGTGCCACTTTTGACCTTGGAGAGACTGTATACGTGGGCCGAAGAACACTTCAAAACGATAAAAATCTTACGGTACACTCAAGCAGAACACAATGCTATAACTCAGAAGCTCAATAAAAGATTTGAATTAGCGTTACCCGTTTCACAGATTCTCAAAAACCATGGCTTCATAGTGCAACAAAAATCAGAATTAATCATCAAAAGATATTCCAATGCTGTTGAAGGAGTCAAGGTCAACCTTGTTAAAGATTGAGCTACTTAGCATAATTGGATAATTGACATATTTTATTATTTACACTGGAAAGAGATTATGAAGAGAAGATGCAAATAAAATGGGGGATTGAAAAGGATCATACAAAATACAATACATTAAACTTATTTAAAAACAAAAAACAAACAAAAAGAAAGAAAAACAAAAAAAAAACGAAAAAAAGAAACATGGAGCTCGATCATCTCTACGTCCACGTCGTGAGCTCTGGGTAATGATGGAAGAGAGACAAACCTTAGAAGTAAGTGTTCAAAGGAATTCCGAGCCAAGTGGAATATTTTGAATGAATTATAAATATTCTTCCAAAAGTTTCTATTCTGAATCATCTTTTGTTCACCTTCATTCTTTTACCTTCCTTTTTTCATGGTCGAAAAAGTAACATGTGGCTGTTCAAAGTAGACACCCTCAGCTTTCTTTTGAGATCTCAAAGATCTCAATCGGATGAAAATTACTCTGGGACGAGGCTGAAAAACATCCACGTTCGTGCGTTTTTCCGAGTTCTGGCCGCCATATTGGATTTAATTTTCTCCGAATCAAAAACTGCCAAGTGACTTTCGAAAGCATATAACTTTACCTTTCATTTGAGACCTCAAAGACATCAATCGGATGAAAATTACTCTGGAACGGGGGGGGGGGGGGGTGTCCGGCGCACGGTGAATGCCCCATATATATATATGTTGTGGGCAAAGCCCGGAGTGCGGGCAAACCTAGGATTGACCGGTCGTTTCGCAGATTGCCCGAGCGGTGTCGGGCAATGTACGAAAAACTGCTTCACTTCGGGCTTTGCCCGAGGCGTCCTTGGTCAATCTGCGGAGTGCCCCTGTCGCAATGGGCAATGTACGGAATGGCAAAACTATTTTTGATTTGTATGTATTTTTCTCATCCTGATGCCGATTAAACTTTCTTAACAAGATTCGACCTGTTATAGATCTATTATAGTATATATCCCGGCGGAAAAATTATATGTAGTGAAAAAAATTGGGTATAATTTTCATTCATTTTATTCCAATAATGTTTAAAATGAATTAAAATTATATATAACAACAAGATAATTAATAAATTTCATGCGAACCCTTAAGCAGACTAGAAAAAAAGGTTTGAAATATTATTCCAATATATGTAAACTTTATTATTCACATTTTCACTCTTATCTTACAATATTGATTCGTACATGCGTTTTTTATTCTGCTTTAAGAAAGCAAGAAAGATTCTTCACAATTCCGTATTATTTTTAAATTTAATAATTTCCATAAAAGCGTAACGAATACAATTGTGAAGAACTTTTCAAGGAATATAATAAAATTCTATAAATGAAAATTAAATCAAAATAACGAATATTACCTTATGTTGATTTAAATACAAAAATATGCAAATAACCCAAAAATAAAAAAACTACATTATTGCGTATTATTGTCACTTTTTAGCAATTTCCGTCAACTTTTTCATACAAATAATTACTAATGGACAATTTGAATATTTTCATGATTTTTTAAACAATTTTTAATTGTTTAAAAAAATGTAACTTATTTAAACAATTATTTATTGTTTCTTCTCAAAATTTCTAAAAATTGACCCAGAGATGCCCAGTTTTTTCTCAAATTGGTATCCTATGCTACTTTTTGTTAAATAATTATATAATTTTGATACATATCGTTCAATTTTTAATAATCTTCTATTTGTTCAAACAATTTTGATTTGCTTAAGCAGTTTTTTTTCGATAACTTTAAAAAAAATAAAATATATATAATTATTTTTCTGACTGTATAGTGTATAGAAAGAATATATCAACCACTTTTTAATTGTTTGAACAAATATAATTTGTTTAAACAATTGTTTTTCCAATAATATTTTTTAAATCGTATTATCTGAATTAAACATAATATTTAATTATTTCGAGGAGTAGTAAATTCTGTTAAAAACGTCGTGTTATTGTTCAAACAATTTTTATTCGTTCAAGCAGTTTTCTTAAAAAACTGTGGATCAATAATATAAAATATTAAACATGGAATTATTTTCGTAAATACATTTTATTATATATTTTTAATATTCATAACGAGTATGAAAATGTAAAAAAGCAATCTGTTGAAACTTGAATCATAATTTGCATTAGTAAATGTGCTTTTCTATAATATAATTATGAGAAAGATTGTAAAAATATTAAGAAAGCAATGATAAATACACTTTTATAATTTAAATTTTATTATGAATTTCATGATTTATTTAATAATGCGCGAAAGAAGACGTAAACCATACATACTCAATTTGAAGGAAATTTGAAGAAAAAAAACAATAATTAATTGTATAAACAATAACATAAAGTTTTAAGCAGAATTTATTGCTCCTCGAAATCATTCAGTATTATGTTTAATTCAGAAAATACGATTCCAAAAATATTTTTGGAAACGGAATTGTTTAAACTTTCATTCGTTTAAACAATTGAAAAATGGTTAATATATTCTTTCTATATACTATACAGTCAAAACAATAATTATATGTATTTTATTAGTTTAATTTTTTTTAAGTTATCGAGCAAAAATTGCTGAAGCAAAACAAAATTGTTTTAAAAAAATCGAAATTTATTAAAAATTAAAAGAAATGTATCAAAATTATATAATTATTCAAGAAAAAGTAGCATAGGATACCAATTTGAGAAAAACCTGCACATCTCTGTGTCAATTTTTAGAAATTTTGAGAATAAACAATAAGTAATTGTTTAAATGATTACATAATGTTTTTAAAAAAATTACCACTCCAAACAATGACAAACTATTACATTTCAATCAGAAAATACGATTATTTTTTATATTTTTTGAGAATAAATAATTGTTCAAATAAGTTACATTTGTTTAAACAATTAAAAATGGTTTAAAAAGTCATGAGGAATATTCAAATTGTCCATTAGTCATATTTCAAACCTTTTTTTTAATCTGCTTAAGGGTTCGCATGAAATTTATTAATTATTTTTTTTATTATAATTATTATATATAATTTTAATTCATTTTAAAAATTATTTGTATAAAATGAATGAAAATTATACCTAATTTAACAGATCGAATCTTGTTAATAATGTTAAATCGGCATAAGAATGAGCAAAATACATACAAATCAAAAATAGTTTTGTCATTTCGTACATGCCCATTGCTACAGGGGCACTCCGCAGATTGACCAAGGACGCCTCGGGCAAAGCCCGAAGTAAAGCAGTGTTTCGTACATTGCCCGACATCGCTCAAGCAATCTGCGAAACGACCGGTCAATCCTAGGTTTGTCCGCATTCCGGGCTTTGCCCACAACATATATATATATATATATATATATATATATAAATTTAGAAATACACAAATATATATATATATATTAGGGTGGTACAAAAATTCGTCTTTCGATTTTTAGTGATAAAACCCCCCCAGTTTGTTCGTTTTCCGCAAAAAGAAATTCCGTAATTTTTTTTTTCACCGTTAACCCGTGCCCCCGGGCTTTTGAAATTAACATGGGGTTTTAAATGGGAAAAGCTCGATTTTCAAAACAATGGAAAAAAGAAGTACTTGTTATACATTTTTTGTCAATTAAAGTATTGTCACCTCTTGAGAAGTATTTGAGGAATAATTTCCACCCAACAGCTTTTAATTTTGACTCACCTGAACCCCTTTAATTGTGCCCGGAAAATGCCCCAAAAAATGCAAAACAGCAGTTTTCTATCAAATTCATGCTAAAGACTGTATTTTAAAAAAAAATTTCAACATGAATTATTTTTAATCGATGAAAGACGAGTTTTAAATTATATTTTAAATAATTTTAAATTGTTTAAACAATTAGTATTTGTTTAAACAATTTTTTTTCCCTGTAAATCATGAAAAGTTTTTATCTTTCGGAATAAATCTTACAAACTTGATGAATGTCAGGAGTAGTAGTTCTTGTTTGACTTATTTGGTAATTATTTAAACAATTTTCATTTGTTTAAACAATTTTTTCTCCGTAAATTGTAAAAAGTTATTATTTTCTGAAAAAAATGACACAATTAAAGAATGTTGAAAGCAATAGATTTTTGAAGGATGTTTGGTAATTATTTAAACAATTTTGATTTGTTTAAACAATTTTTTCTCCTGTAAAGCGTGAAAAATTATTACTTTCTTGAATTAATGACACAATTGAAGGAATTTAAGTGTAATATTTTATTCTACAGAATATTTAGCAAATTTTTTAAATAATTTTCATTTGTTTGAACAATTTTTGTTTGTTTACAAATTTTTTTCTCTGCAAATCGAGAAAATTCATTCTTTTCAGCAATTAATGACACAACTAACGAATTTTAAGAGTAATATTTTTTTGCTTAAGATACTTTGAAATTATTTAAACAATTAATAATCATTAATAATCATTAATATAAACCATTTTTGCAGTCTGTTATGAGTAGTTATTTTTTCAGTTCATATTCATTAAAATGAATAATTTTTCAAATGAATTTCGGGTAATAAGCATCTACAAACATTTTTAAACAAAGAAAAATTGTTTAAACAAATAAAAATTATTTTAAAAATTGCTAAGCATTCTGTAGAAAAAAAATATTACTCTTAAATTCCTTTAATTGTGTCATTAATTACAGAAAGTAATAATTTTTCACGCTTTACAGGGGGAAAAAATTGTTTTAAAAAACCAAAATTGTTTAAATAATTACCAAACGTCCTTCAAAAATGTATTTCTTTAAACAATCTTTAATTGTGTCATTATTTTCAGAAGATGATAACTTTTTACGATTTTAGGGAGAAAAAATTGTTTAAACAAATGAAAATTGTTTAAATAATTACCAAATAAGTTAAACAAGAACTGCTACTCTTGACATTCATCAACTTTGTACGATTTATTCCGAAAGATAATAACTTTTCACGATTTACACGATTTAAAACTCCTCACTTATCTATTAAAAATAATTCATGTTGAACATTTTTTTTTAAATACCGTCTTTAGCATGAATTTGATAGAAAACTGCCATTTTGCATTTTTTGGGGCATTTTCCGGGCACAATTAAAGGAGTTCAGGTGTGTCAAAATTAAAAGCTATTGGGTGGAAATTATTCCTTAAATACTCCTCAAGAGGTGACAATACTTTAATTTACAAAAAATGTATAACAAGTACTTCTTTTTTCCATTTTTTTGAAAATCGAGCTTTCCCCATTTAAAACCCCATGTTAATTTCAAAAGCCCGGGGTCACGGGTTAACGTTAAGAAAAAAAAAATTGCGGAATTTCTTTTTGCGGAAAACGAACAAAATGGGAGGGTTTTATCACCAAAAATCGAAAGTCGGATTTTTACAGGTATAAATTTGGACCACCCTAATATATATCCATCTCACGGTTGTGATACGTGGCCACAGGTGTGATTTACCGCGGTTCTACTGGGGGCTATTGACATTTTTTAAATTAAGTTGCTCTTAGTGGGACCCTGCCGTGGTTGTTTAACTCTTTTTTTCTAATTATATATATATTAACACGCAGAAAAAAGAAATTTAATATTTACTTATCAAGAAATGTAAAGTGTTTCTTGTAACCGTAACAGTAAAAACTGCTCTTAATGAAGGGGTGAAAATGTAAAAAGCACTTAGAATTTCGTAAATGTCACAGTGAAATTAGGGTGTATTTAACGGCAATCCTTTAGTAAAATAAACCTCTTTCCCCTGGTATGAAATACGGTAAGATATGTAAAATGCACTGAACCGAGATTACAATAGTGGTGCAGTGAACATTACAGGAGGATCGGTACATGCTACCGATCCGAATAGCTTGTTTAGCTTGTTCTCTAAGTCGTAATAACGCAACCTATCCGCGCGGATCACCGGATGAATTCATGACGCCATCGGCAATGGATGGATTTCATCACCAAAAAAACATTTATTTTTGAGATTTCTGTGACAGTCGTCACATTTCTCCATATTTTCAGTCAGAAATGAAGTGGTTTTATAATAAATAACACAATTTTGGATGGCAAATCTTATTCACAGGTCGCGTACTTTGAGAGTTTATTGGAGCAACACGTTTTTGAGTTCCGTGACTGTTCCACCTGACTTGTATGGATATATGAGGTAAATGCGAGAACTTTTGTTGTGTCCCGCGATGGCATGAACGCGTATTCAAAAGTCGTTACCCTGGTCGCCACCTTAGTTACAAATGCATTTCGGAATTATTTCACAGATCGCAACTCGTGTAATAGTGTAGTGGTTGAGGTAATCGACTTGCGTGCTTAGGTTTATGCGTTCAAATCCCCTCCGTTGCGTGCGAAATTTTAATTGTCTTATAAGCGTTGTAACTTACAAATGCCGATTAATTATAAGTATATTATATATAATTATATATATATATCATATATATATTATATATTATAAGTATATATAATATATATATTATATTATAAGTATATTATATATATGTATATACAGGGTTTTTTTTTTTTAACTTGAGACAACGAAATATCTCAAAAAATACGCATCCTACGGAAAAAATGTCTGTAATAAAAACTTTTTATTTTCGAGGGGGAAAAAAGATTTGTTAAAATTTACCCCACCCCCATCCCCACAGGAGGCAGGGGTGGGGGTAACTTTGTAATTTCAAATGGCAACCCCAATTTTTTATCACAGATTCAGATTCTCCTTTATGAAATACGTAAGTTTTATTCGGAAAATTTGTTTCGATTCGCGGTAGATGGCGCTGCAATTGCGAAAAATGAAATTGTTGACACTACTTTTAGCTCTACCCAGGAATAACGACGCGGACGTAGTACTTGTCTATTCCCTTCGGAGTGCTTAATTTCGGTGAGTCCCCTTGCCTCTCACCATCCATCGGGGTGCTTGAACTTTTGGCAACGGGACAGTAAAAGTGATAAAACTGTCGAAAACCATTCCCGAATGCAGTTGGTTGACGACAGTCGATTTTTGATGTAGACATTATATATCATTGAGTCTCCACTGTCTACAATCCTCAACGTCATTCCGGCCGAGCGATAACCGCGTCTGTCCGTGCTTAACGTTTATTCATTAGGAAGGTTGATTGTGTTCATTTGATTTGAGTGTGTTGGTTGCTTTCGTTTGGGTAATTGTTGTTGGTCACGTTCGTTTGAGTTGGTTTGGGTGTCGTTGTATTTCCTCATTACCTTACTTCATTACTTTTACAATGGAAATTCTATCTCAGCAACAGAAGATTGAAATGATTATCATTTATGGAGAAAGTGGCAGGAATATCAATGATGCTCTCACGCTTTATGCTCAACGCTTTCCAGAAAGTGTTCCTTCAAGCGCTTCTTTTTACCGGGTTGTCCGAAACTTCATCACTGACGGAAGTGTACAACCGAAAAAAAGGAACGTGTCAAGTAACAGTTACTGGAGTTGATAATGAAATTGCAATTTTAGCTGCAGTCACACGGAAAAAAGTAGATAGTTAGATTCACTTTTATGTATTGTTAACTTCAAGTTTACTTGTTCACATTGTACAAGAAACAATTCAAATAGTTTTTTATACTGAATGAGATGGTAATCTCAAAATATACAAAACCTAAAGTCAGCATTACTACTTCAAATTGTAAAAAGAAAGATTACTAAAAACAAGTAGCTTCAATAACTATCTGGAATAGTACAGTTGAACATGTAAACTGTATGAATAACTAATTCACATAGTAAGCAAAGCATTGTGATCTCCTATTTCGCATTGCAATAAGCACTGCGCGAGATTGTTAGCCCTACTATTTGGAATTGTGAGTAACTTCAGTGGCATAACTAGAAACGTGTAGGCCCTTTCCGAAAAATTTTTTAGGTGGTCCGCTTGGAATTAAAAAAGAAGGACGACTTATAACTTGCTTATCAGTAAAACAACAGATTTTCGCTTCTCAATCTATAAGACAGATCACCCACTGACATTTCACAAAAGGAAATAAATTGTCAGAAACTATTTTATAATGTTTTCTCTTTTTTCATAATATTAGTTGAGATAATTGTTATAAATAAACATAGTATATAACTCTACTTTATACTTCGATACAGTTTTTTTGTTTTGTACCAAATTTTCAGAATATAAAAATATTATGAAAAATTATATATAAAAGAATACTTTTTTTTTTACATTACTTCTGCCATGGAATTTTTTGCTTATGATATTTTTAATTCCTTATAACAATAAAAATGATTGAGATCGTACTTGATTTAGCCACCCAGGTTCGAATATTATATTATTTGGAAAAATTTTTTTTTAGTAGAATAATGCATTGTTTTCGACATATCATTTTTTTAATCAATAATGAAATAGTATATTATGCATCTAGGGGAAGAAAAAGTGCCTCTCCCCCTTGGCGTATAAGATATTTTTCATAACAAATGGATGATTTCAGACATTTCTCGAAATACAGTCATGATTTCAGTCCATATTAGATTTTGTATAATGAAGCATGAAATTAATGTTAACCTAATCTATGGTCATTTTAGAGGTGATTTATGGTAACTTATCATAGATTATCCAAAATTAATTTTTAAAAATTTCCATAAATTTGCGGAAATTTATGAAAATGTTCCATAAACTTCCGGAAATTTATGGACAATTTGGGTAATTAATGGTAATTTTACAGGTTTATATGGTAACTTACCATGGAATACCCAAAATTCATTTTTAAAAATGTCCATAAATTTCCGGAAATTTATGAAAAATGTCGGCCATTCATAGTAATTTTACAGGTGAATATGGTCACTTACCCAACATTCATTTTTTTTAATTTCCATTTTCCGGAAATTTATGAAAAATTCCGGTAATTTATGGTAATTTTACAGGTATATATGGTAACCTTCCATAAATAACGGAAAAATTCTATTATCTGCAACCAAAATTTCCTCTCAGTTTTTACCGTGAGTGGGCTGATAATCATAAAATGCAAGCTCATAGATGCATAATTTTCATTATTCATCTCTGACGTCACTTTTGAGTCCCTAGGGAGTAAGAAGTAGAGCTTTAGCCCCGCTTCATAGGGGTTGAAAAGGCTGAAATCATGCATGTGTCATAAAAAAATAATTTTTAATAGAATTTTAGTTCAAATTAATTTCCATATTTAAAGCAGTAATAATTTTTTCAACCTTTTCGCATTGATGTTTGTAGAAATCAATACCATTTATTAAAAAAAAAATTTTTCTCATTTTCTTAAGATTTTTAACAAAAATAAAATCTGCAATTCTACTGTGATATCGCGATCTTTGATATTCGTTTCTCGGAACCGATTTTTTTTGTATTAAACAGTTTTTATTCTAATTCAGCATCCCCATACCTTATAAGAAAAATTTTATTTTTGCGAAAAATTTAAATTTGAATCACTATTCAATGTTTGTTTCATCTTAAAATAGTGATTTCAATTTTGCATTTGATATATTATTACAATGTTTAAACTATTGTTTTATTCATACACATATCAGTTTAAATTAATGGGGCCAAGTATGGGGTATAGGAAAGAGAAGGTTCAAGGACGATTGGAGAATGAGGGTTTGGTTGTTTGATGCGTTGGTTTGGGCGGTGTTGTGTTATGGAGTGGAGGTTTGGGGATGGAAGGAACATAGGAAAGTGGAAAGCATACATGAGAGATTTCTGAGATGGGTAATGGGGGTCAGTTGGAGTTGTCCAGGATACATGATAAGGGAAGAACTAGGAAGGGAAAAAATGGTAACTAGACAAATTAAGAGAGCCTGGAGGTTTGAAGAGAAGCTGAAAAGGGGAGAGGGGAGCAGAATAGCACAAGTATGCTTGGACGAAGTTCGGAACAAGGAGACGAGAGGCAATTTGGGAAATTCAAAATGGGAGGAAGAAAGGAAAAAAATGAGGAGTGTTTGTGATATACAGGAAGGGGTTGTGGATTGGCAGAACATTGAATTAGAGCTATTAGTAAGACAAGGAGAAGAGAGATGGAGAAAGATTATGGATTCGAAGTACAATAGATGGTATATGATGGTCAAAGGGGTGACGGAACCAGAATATTTGCAAAAGATGAAAAAGGAAGAGAAATGGAACAGGGTGATACGGTTTAGAATGGGAGAAGGAGTGAGAGCTTGTAGATATTGGATGGATGAAGAGGACAATCTATGCAGAGTATGTGGGTACGAAGTGGAGTCATGGGCACATGTGTTAGAGAGGTGTACAGGAGAGGAAGATGGACAGTTGAGTGTGGATGAATGTGTGAGATGGATCTTGGATGGTAATGGGCAGGGAGTGATGTGGATGAAAAAACTGGAAGAAATAAGAGAAAGCAAGAGATCAGGGCAGAGCCAAACGGGTAATCCTGTTTAAAGGAAGCTAACGAGAACAAATTTTTAATTTTCAAATCAGTCTAAATGAACTTGATGGTAAGAGAAAACGGAAGCCCGGGAAGATCGCTTATTGTCTGTAGTCTAAGAGTAGTAATAATATGATTGTCATTATGTAAGGAGTTGGATTAGAAAATAAGTAGCGGTTAAGGTAGACTAAGGATGAAATGTAAATATATGTACAGGGAGCGGAGGCCCTCGAACCCGTAAAAGGGAGAGTTCAAATATACATACATACATACATACAGTTTAAATTAATGTTACGTTTCAAATGAAGTGAGATGATAATAAAGTAAAATTAAAAATTCCAAAGATTTCATTCGAAATCATTTTTTCAAGTCTTGATTTACAAAAATACAAAATATGTAGTTTTAAAAAATTTTAATTTTAATCATTTTAAAATAATACATATAAATTACTAATAATATATTTACTGTGTGAGTTGATACTTTTAAGCAAAATATTCTTCCCTAGCTCGTTACAATTAATTAGATATCGCCTGTAAGAGATTAATTAAAAAAATTGTAAGTAGAGATTTATTTTCTTAGCTGGCCACGTTTTTCTCAGAGAAACCGCTTGATCGAGACTTTGTCAGAAAAATCTAAGCGGTTCCGTAGCTCACTTGACTAAGGCGTGCGCTATATTTAGGTTTTAGGACATGTTTTAGGTAGGCAGGTAGAGTTCGATTCCCCAGCGGGGGCGAGTTTTCAAAGCGTTTGAGCGTGCGATCATATGTGTAAGACTCTATGCGTGCGATTGTGTAAGAATAATCGTAAATTACGTGCAGTAATCATATATAACATAATTTTTTTCCTCCTCAAATCGATCGACATTTTACATCATTTTTGTTTTGTATAGAATGCGTGCAGTGCATATATACATATACATAAACGAGTTACGATGAGAAATCGGCAAAGTTACTCTTCACAGAAGGAAAGCTTACTACACGAAATAGTAACTTCTTCTCGCTGAGTATTGATGGTTACCAAGTGGTGCAGTGCATCCTACTATTTGAAATTGTTCATCCTACTCTTTTAAAGAGTCAGTTTAACATACCTGAACAAAAAATAGTAATTTTAACAAAATTCACGACGAAAAGCTGCGGTTCAATTTAAAATAGTTAGAACTAGTGGTTTCGAGAGTTCTTCTAACTATCCACTTTTTTCCGTGCACTCATGACCCTCATGTTAGTACTCGACAACTAAGCCGCGATTCCGGAATGTCTCTATCCAGTGTTTGGAAGGTATTCAAACGTAATAATTATCATCCGTATCATATTTCACTGCATCAAGAACTTCATGGAAATGATTTTCAGAACCGAGTGACATTTTGTCAACGGGCGGTTCAGCAGGTACAAGGAAACCCGAATTTCTTTTTTCTATTACTCTTCACAGACGAGTCGTCTTTCACAAACCATGGTAACGTTAATCGGCACAACATGCATTATTGGAGAGTAGAAAATCCACATTGGCTGACGCTCAGTCAGCGTCCATGGTCCGTGAACGTTTGGTATGGAATAATTGAAGATCAACTTATCGGTCCGTATTTTATTGATGGAAATTTGAACGGTGAAAAATATCGTGACTTTTTAGAAAATCAACTTCCAATATTGCTGGAAGACCTAAGCTTGGAAGTGCGACACAAGATGTGGTTTCAACATGACGGTTGTCCAGCACATTATGCGGCAATCGCGAGGCAAGTACTCAATCGCGAATTCAATGGACGATGGATCGGTAGAGGAGGTCCAGTAAATTGGCCTGCCAGATCGCCAGATCATACGGCGCCGGATTTCTATTTGTGGGGTTATCTAAAGAATCGCGTGTATCAAGAAGTGCCCACAACTCGTGATAACATGATCGAGCGAATCAGGTCTGCTTGTGCACAAAGATCACCAGACACAATTCGCAGTTGTGTGGAATCTTTCAAAGCTCGGATTAACAAGTGCATCGAAGTGCGAGGACACCATTTTGAGCACTTATTGTAAAATAATTAATCGAAATTAAGCATCCCTGTGGTGAGAGGCAAGGGGACTCACCGAAATCAAGCACCCCGATGGATGGTGAGAGGCAAGGGGACTCACCGAAATTAAGCACCCCGGATGGAATAGACAACTACTACGTCCGCGTCGTTATTCCTGGGTAGAGCTAAAAGTAGTGTCAACAATTTCATTTTTCGCAATTGCAGCGCCATCTATCGCGAATCGAAACAAATTTTCCGAATAAAACTTCCGTATTTCGTAAAGGAGAATCTGAATCTGTGATTGAAAATTGGGGTTGCCAATTGAAATTACAAAGTTACCCCCACCCCTGCCCCCTGTGAGGGTGGGGTGGGGTAAATTTTAACAAAACTTTTTTCCCTTTCGAAAATAAAAAGTTTTTATTCAAGACATTTTTTCCGTAAAACGCGTATTTTTTGAGATATTTCGTTGTCTCAAGTTAAAAAAAAACTCCCTGTATATGTTCCAAAAACGACTTTGATACTTTTTGTCTCCCCTTTTCAGATAGTTGGTAAAAATCTTTCTGATTGTAGGATTCATTAGAAAGATACGGAAATATACGCTGAATTAAAGGAATTTCCTTCATCATTTTGATTCAAATACAAATTTAGTCATTTTTATCAAAGAAAATAGAACATTACATATGGTCGTTGCGAAGCGCGACGGCCAAATCGCGCGCCTCAAGCAGGCTGAAAATTTTGATTTTCTATCATACGATAAACAGAAATGAGCGTGGAGCGCGAGTGTCTTGATGAGAATGTGTTCCTTAAGGTCGATAGAACCTTAAGTAAATTAGTTCTTTTTATGTAAAACTGACATAATTAAACAAAAAGCAGGTCATAAAGATGAAGCTTACTAAGAAGTATTAGCCCACGAAGTCCGCAATAGCGAGCAGACGAAGTGCGAAAACCTAGAGGAACCGAGCTTGAAGCGTCACGGAAATGGGTCCGTGCGCGTAGCGCGAGGTGAATACATTATCGATCGCGAAGCGCGCGACCCAACAGGTGCGCGCTCTAGGCGCGCTCAAACTTGCGAGGGAAGCGCGCGATGAGAATGTGCCCGCGAAGCGGTCAGATTTTTTATTTTAAAAACGTCTCAAAATATTGAACATTATTTTCAGTCTCAATAAAAAAAAAAGTTTTTAATCGAAAGACTTAAAATTATGAAATTTCAAAAATTCTAATAATATATAGCAATCTCGTTTTGTATTCATTTTTTAAATTTGTAATGTTCAATGTACTGTCATATAATTGTCCACGTTGGCAATCACCCGGATAAGGACTAAAAGTAAAATTTTAGAGGATGAACATAAAAAGTTTTCTGTAATAAGGTAAACGTCCCAGTAATCGTGATGCCAATTTTCTTGCTTCTTATTTTATTTGAATGAATTTAATTTCTATTTGCTATTCTAAAATGCTAAAAATAAGTGAGTTTTATCATTAAATGTCACTTTTAACACATTTTTGTAACAATATATTCAAACTATAACCACCCGAGTCGAAATATAGGCCCTACTTTGACGCTCTTCACGCTGTCATTTGTAGGGGCTAAGGTTTCAAAGTAGAAGCTATTCCAATGCGATTTTTGCCCCTACTTTGGCGCTCTAATGAGCACAAATTTCCAAATCTTCCACTTGGAGCGTCAAAATAGGGGCTCAGTTTTTGCTTCTACTTTAATGCTCCACATTCTACCTTCCCGGACAAAATGAAATTATTTGACGAAAGATTATAACAAGAGTAGAGTATGATGAAAACATAGCGACATTTGCGCAATATTTTAAGTTATTTTGCATAATCATTCAACAACAATTTCTTATTGAGCGTTGAAAACAACCTGTATCTAATATTGAGTAAATGAATATACAACATAATTTTGCTTTTTTCATTCGTCAACAGATCCTAAGTTTTATGCAACTTAAAATGAAAACTACTATTTGTTGTTAAATGAAGATGCAAAATGTTATGAAATATGTACACAATGTCACAGTGTCCTCGTTTCACTTAACTTTTGTTAATCTTTCGTCAATTAATATGTTTTCCGTGCACTTTTATATTCCTTTCGCTGGTGAGTTATAAATCCTTTTATCCTTATAATTTTTGTATTAGAATCTTTTAAAATAGAACGAAGTAATTATTGATAGCACAAAATGAACAATTATAAACCTGTAGCAGTGTGTTTCAAAAACGAACAAAGTTCTATAATGAAGTAAAACATATTATGATATAAATATCGAAGTACACATATTATAGAACAGCATTAGTTTGATTATCCTGCTCGTTTTCCTTTTTTTGCGATTCCACTTGTACTAATGTTGATTTTTCGCTTTCGGAACCCATATACCCAGGTGCGAATTGACCGTTGGCCCACGGTCGGGCCAACCAGCTAAATGATAACGGTCAACCGCCTTTGGATTCTCAAAGTCGGCCCGATATTTGGTCCCATATATGGGCCATCTTTTAAGATGATGTCGGCCCAACCCTGGACAACAATGTGTGGCCGACTTTGATTTTGAAGGTTCGTACTACACAGGTGGAAATACACAAAATAGGTATTCAAAAAATAAATAGTAATTGATTGCGAGTATTTTGTCTATAAATGTTAATGATCCTGCTTAGATTGAATACATATATTACATTTTTTTAAATTATATTACAAATAAAATTTCTAACCCTACGGGGTTTCGAACCTACACCTATACCTGAATCTATCGCCTAGCAGTCGGGAGTCTTACCCATTACTCTATACCTGAAGAATTGAAAGTCAATGAAAAAACCATCCTCATAAGCTTCAGCTCAAAGTAGTTAAAAAACAATTTGTTAAATGTTTTTTCTCATTAATTTTTGTATTATTATGCAACATATATAATATGAATATAAATTATATAATATTTTAATAAATAATTCAAACCAATGTTATGTCGACGGTCGGGCCATCTATTGTCCAGAGTCGGACTGAACGTACTTTAACGGCTTTTTTCAACAATGAACCAGCGTTTATCCGACGGTCGGCCCATATTTGGGCCACGGTTTGACCGACCGTCGGGTGCAACATGGTGACTTGTACAAGCCAATGTTATGCCGACGGTCGGGCCATCT
>CAKNXH010053629.1:10596-24934 GCA_932178445.1 Andricus quercusramuli | reverse complement strand
GTTATGCCGACGGTCGGGCCATCTCTTGTCCAGAGTCGGGCCGACCGCACTTTCACGGTTTTTTTAAACAATGAACCAGCGTTTATCCGACGGTCGGCCCATATTTGGGCCAAGGTTTGACCGACCGTCGGGTGCATCATGGTGACTTGTGGCTAACCGACTGCTGTATCCAGAGTTGGACCGACCGCATTCTTTCGGTCGTACCGACCAATCTGCCATAGTTTATCCGATCGTCGGCCCAACGTTGAGCCAGAAATGGGCCGACAGACGGCTTTTTCCCACCGCCGACGTCGGCGTCGGTCGCCAACGTCGGTGAGACCATGGCAGCTTGAAAACACCTTAGTCGGCCCAACTCTAATTACCGTAGATCGGTTACCAAAGCAGGGCCAACTTCGGGCCGATGGTCATCTCTGGCAGCCGACCGAATTTCGCACCTGGGTAAATATGAACTTATTAATTATTTTTATTGTTCAATCACATATACGTAGAAGACGTTTATACATTTGAATATTCTTTCAAAATAATAAATTTGTAATAATCTTAACAAAATAATAATTATTACTACAATAGTACTAAGTAACAAAATCAAGTTGGGTGAAGGCCCCGTTAACAAAAATGTTACTGTGTTGTATTCTTAATAAAAAGTATAGAATAAAAATAAAATCTGGATTTAAATCACAATTATGTTAATTTTTGGCCATGACCTCTATAACTTTTAACCTAATAAATATATTCATTATTTTCTTTTATATTCGAATAGAGTTTATCGTCTTCTTTCAGAATGCGATCGAGAATTGAAAAACGGTTCAAAATTAACAAAATGGAAGCGGTTTTTCTCAAACAATTAAAAATCGATTTTCTCAAAAAACCCTCGTTTAAATATTTGCCAATTTTTTTTTGAGCTCGTGCTTTGGTAATAGTTTAGCTCGCAAGGTGCTTATAAAATGCCTTTCATCTATTAGCAGAAAATTTGAAAAACATTTAGAAGAATAAAAAGTGTGGGCTTTCAAGAAAATCTTTTTCGTTCGTTTCTTCGAATTTTGAAAGCCTGAAGAATAAAGTTAAATAGTTTCAGAATCGAATAAGAAAAAATACATGACATAATAGGGTAAAATTTTGAAAATAAATACGATTAAAGAAAATTTAAATGGCGGGATATTTAAAAAAAATTATTAAAATAAGTTGTAAAAATTTAAATATTGTCAATATTATTTATTGTGGTATTGGAATGGAAACATTATGAGTTATTTTTAACAAATTCTGTAAATAAGTAATGGAAGTTAATAGAAACAAAATTATCTTTTGAGGGTTTTGCAAACAAAATAAGTAACTAATTATGAAATAATATGTATACAAAGTATTTTTTTAGTTGAATTGAATGCAAGTAAGTTAGATTTCGAGTCATGATTATGAAAAAATATAATTATATAGTACAATGTAAAGTAAAGTGGTCTGTTTACCGCTAATAGCTAGCACTTTCGCTTCCATCTGAATTGTTTTTTTTCTTTCATATCATTTGACATTAAAAGAGCTACTCAGTCTACTTCTCTACTTTCCTTGGGAATCATTGATAATTGAATGACATCTTGTTTTTTATCATCTATCCACCAGACCAGCGCAAACTTCTTTTCTCTTGAAGCCATTTCAGATATCATTATTTTAATATTTATCACGAAAACAAAGATATTTTCTTTGACTATAACGACTAAAATTGACATTTCTACAAACTGCAGCGACGCCATATTTGAGCGTGAAAATTTAAAATTTCAGTTACTGTATGCGAACTGCAAAGAGAGCGAAGTCAATAAATCAAAGTTAAGAATACGTCAAAGCTGTTAGATTCCAGGTCTAATTATATCGGAGAAATGTTCATTTCCTTATTTCTAACCGTGTGTCTACTTTCGGGACCATTGTCGTTAAAAACCGCCCAATCAGACAAACGGCACCTGGTGCCGACTGTAGCAAAAGAAAATATATATGAAGATAATATCAAAGATAACATTATACAGTTATAGGTATGTGGTAGTCGCTATCCTATCTATTTCATAAAAAAGTTACTCTACAGAGTAAAAAATATATAAGAGCAATTCCATGTTAAATCATCTGAAGAATTTCAGCCATTGTTGATAGTTGTGATGAAAATTCTAGTATCCTTCCTCTTAGATGTTGCAAGGAAAAAACCCAAAATGATTGTTGAAAAAATCCAAAAACTTAGGAAATATTCAAAATTAAAATTTTTGGTCTTTTCTTCTTTAACTTTCATAACTTTGGTGATTTTAATTATATTAAGGTCTATTCTTTCAATTATTCGTAATAGGACGCAGTTTTAGAAATATATTTTTTTTAACTGCGTCCTATTACGAATAATTAAAAAAAATGACCTTGATATCACTCAAATCACGAAAGTTTTGAAAATTTTAGAAAAGAGGACCAAAATTTTCAATTTTTAATATCCCTCAAGTTTTTGGATTAGGAAAAAAATTATTCTAGCGTTTTTCTTTCAACACCTTGAAGAACGTATACTAGAATTTTCATCTAAATTACTAACAATAGCTGAAATCCTTGAGATGATTTGACATGGAATTGCTTATGATTACGATATTTTTAAGAAATGTGAAGAGATCGACTTTTGAGGTTAGAAATTTCATTCAAGACCCTCCATTCAACTCAACAAATTTTAAAATTACAATTAACAACAAAGATAAGTATTATGAAAAAGAAAAGATAAAACATTAGTGTTGAGCCAATTTTCCTCTGAAATAGATGTCTTGATATCATATCAAACTTTTTATTTGATTTTTGTTAACAAAAATTATTATAAAATGTTATACAGAGATTAAGAAGTGTATATCGAGGAGTTAAAAAAATTAGTTTTGAAATTTAGGGATTGAGAAGTGTCTAAGGAGGAGTTAAAAATATACAAAAAGTTACAGAGCGTTAAAAGAGAACTTAAAAATTATGTGAAGATTATAGAGCTTCAAAGGAGAGGTGAATAAAACTCAAGAACGTAGAGACAAGCTCTGCAATGTAGGGGCTAAGACTTATGTAGAAGCAAAATAGAATGAAAATATCTTTAAGAGCGGCTAAGTAGGAGCTAGTAGAATAAGCAGCTTCAAAGTAGAGGCAATACTTCCACTTAGAGCATCATATTCCCAATAACTCCGAATTGAACATCTGAAAACATTTTAGGAGAACATTTTTTCTGTTCAGAAGGGGGAGAAAGAAAAAGATCCTTATCCAGTTTTCCATCTCAGAAATTTTAAAACTGCGTATTTTTTAGAAAGTCAACAAAATATAGTGAGGACTTCTTCGGGCATGTTAAATATGTACAATGTATGTATTCTTTTATATGCCAACATTGTCAAAAATGTTTGCACTGAATTTACAAATTAATGAAAATATGAGAATGGCAAATGGATAAGATCTCGGAGTGAAATATTACAGGATGAACAAAAAAGTTCCCTGTTGTAGATTTCAGCTTTTAAAATACAAAATTTTGATAAAATTATAGAAACGTATGTTCCCCAAGAATTCCAAATGGAAGATCTAAAAACATTAGAACATTTTTTATGTATGGGAGGAGAACAAAGAAAAAGATTCTTATCCAGTTTCCATCTCATAAATTAAAAAACTGCGCATTTTTTACAAAATCATTAAAATATAGTAAGAACTTCTTCGTATATGTTAAATGTGTGCAATGTGTGTATTCTTTTATACGCCTAGTGAAAAATATTCGCACCGGAATTTACGAATGTTTGAAAGTATGAGAATGACAAATGGACAAGAACAAAAAAAATTATTTGTATACTAAGTGATAGACGAAAAAAAAATAGTCCTTACCCAGTTGTCATTTTTATAATATTAGAATTCATTTTTTCCCTGGCGGACCGGTCGAACGCAAACATTACGCTACAGCGTAACGGTAAAGTAATGGTAAAGTAATGGTAAAGTAATATGGCATTATAATTGATGAAAGAAACAAAATTAATATTTAAACTGTTGCAAATAAAACGTTGAAATTCACGTTAAATGGCCATGCCGTAATTGCAACAAGTTGCTTTTGCAGCTTTAAAAAATAAAAAAACATAGTGATTGTCATTGCAGTCGGGCCCCTGCATATTGGCAACCCGTTAACGGGGCTTCAAGTGGGTTGCCAGTCTGCAGGGGCCTGACTTGAATGACAGCCACTTTATTTTTTTATTTTTTAACGATGAGGAAGCAAGTTGTTGCAATGACGGAATGACCATTTAACGTAAATTTTAACGCTTTATTATAATTGCAACAGTTTACATATTAATTTTGTTTCTTTTATCAATTATAATGCCATATTACTTTACCATTACTTTACCGTTACGCTGTAGCGTAATGTTTGCGTTCGGCCGGTCCGCCAGGGTTCGAGGGGAAGGATAAATTATTCGTACAGATTCATAATATGTATCGATCAATAGTGTCCTAAATTACTTGAAATCATTAAAAACAGAATTTAGAAATATTGATACTTATCTATTTTTCATTATCATGACTTCAATTATAATGGCATACCATTATCAATATCTGGATTTTATACAAATCTATACTCATGTACAAAAGTTATGTATAGTTTATACATAGTGGACAAAACACTGCCATTTTCCATTTGTTTTATACAGAAAAATTGATAAAACAAAAGAAAAATATCATTGTCTTGTCCACTATATAGACTATATGTCACGAATGAATAGTAAGGTGTGGTTATCACCCTATGTGTTTGGTGAGCAGAGGTGGGACAAGCGACGTCCAAGAATTCGTTAATGCTTGCCACGAATGAAAACTCGTATGCTGGCGCGTGCACATGCGCAGAGCTGTTTTTGCAGTCACGTGTTATACCCACTCCCCTATGTTATATTTGGACATCTCAATGCACATGTAGGATATGTTCGCTTGTTTATGTTCGTTCAATAGACAAGTTCGAAACTTCAAACGCGTGTTGACATCGTTAGCACGGCAACCACCAGTGCGCATGTGAACGGGCCAGCATACGAGTTTTCATTCGTGGCAAGCATTAACGAATTCTCGGACGTCGGTCGTCCCACTCCCCAATTACAGGGATACTACTCCTCACTATTCCTTCGTACTATATGTATATAACTTTTTCACCTGAGTATTTAGTCAAAAATCACTCCTAAAAGCTTATTATATTTACAACATCTGCACCATAAATATAAATAACGTATGTTTATGTGTGTATTTATGTATTTATGTATGTATGTATTAGGACTAAATAAAATGATTTTCGAAAATAAACACACACACTAGCCTAGATTTAGCCCTTTAGTCAACAAATTTTTGAAAAAAATGTAGAATCAGATATGATTTGGAGGTCCCTTATTGGATTTTGTCCTTTTTACAGATTTTATTCGCAACCACCGTGTTATGAGCCTGTAACTCCCCCTGAAAAGTGAGCGTTAGCAAGCCTGCAATTACTAGTTCCACAAATGGCCATTGAATAACGCACAATGTATTCTCTAATTTTTCTGTAGGCATATATATAATACTCTAGCTAGGACCGAACCATTTTCAAATTTAGCGCTATCCAAGATTACCAATCGCAGACAAGCATATGACTACCGCGTCAGTCATATATCTTGGCAGGTATTCACTTGTCCGAAATTTCATTTTCCCTAAAACTTATTTTGCCGAAAAAATCACTAGATTACTAGCCGCCTTCGAAACAATTGATAGATGGAATTGAATTTTAATTGGGCAAGCAGAAGCCCATCTATCAATTGTTTCGAAGGCGGCTAGTAATCTAGTGATTTTTTCGGCAAAATGAGTTTTAGGGAAAATGAAATTTCGGACAAGTGAATACCTACCGTATATCTTCACGACCAAAGATATTATAAACATCATGGCGTACTTTTCAGATGGCTCTACAGTCTCATAAAATGCTGATTTAGAATAAAATATCATGCATCACTTGGAGGGTGAGACAGGTCCTCACGTGGATCTCAATGTTGGCAAGGACCGTGAAGACATGTTTAACCTTTCTTGTGATTTAATATACTATTTTCCTGTTTCTATTTTCTCAATCACTTTAAAATGCATGTATTAAATTTCTATGCACATAAAGTTCTCGCCTTTTATATTAACATCATTGTATTTTATTATTATTATTACTTCCTGGGTTGATACCATAAGATCCCCGGACGCTTGGGTGATCCAGTTGCGTCCCCTTGTGAGACTAAGCGTGATTCCGAAGCCCTCTCTATACGGCGAGAACCGCAGCCACGCTATTGGCCGATATTTCTGACTCACTGATGTAGTTACTGCCCGTGACTGTTAGACGTTTTCCCGCAATCGCGGGGCAGTGACAAAAGATATGAATAGCTGTCTCATCGTCCTTTCTGCACATCCGACAGAAGGGTCTATCTGCGAGCCCTATCTTATGCCTTGTGATAGCCGAAGTTTCCATGTCGCATAAGCATTTCTATTAGGACTTTGACTTCGTACCTCCCGAGCTCGAGTACTCATCGTTGTAAATAATGTAATTAAAATTGTAAACTCATTTTTAGGGAAAATAATGATTTTTTTTATATGAAGTAACTTTTTAATTTAGTTCCAGTATTTTGTAATTGGCATACCGTATGTCGCGAATTCTTATAGAAAAATGTGAAACAAGTAACATTACATTACTATACTAAATGTAATGCTTTCACGATAATTCATTACAATAAATTAAAATTTTAAAGGAGGCTTTTCGGGTTTCAATCGTGTGCAAAACTACGAATCTTATATCCATTGTCCCTGTTGATGTTATTAGGGTGTTTTAAGATTCCGATTGCTTCTTAGTGTTGTCTTGGAAAAATAATGATACATGATCCTTTACACGTTAGCTCACCGCCCTCCCGAATTCTCCAATATAGATTTTGCCACAAGAACAAGGGATTTTATATACTCCCGGATCAGTGAGAGGTACCTTTTTATCTTCAGCGTTCTTTGAAGTTGACCTATTTTCGTAGGTGGGTTGAACATGGTTTGGATGTTACTATATGTTTGTTGATTATTCTTCTTATTTGTTCTGTGATACCTTGAACGTAAGTTAGGATGGTGGTTCTTTTTCTCTCTGTTTCTTTAGTAGGTTGTGTTGACTTGTTTTTTTTGGGGTTTTTTTTTCTTATTTCTTCATCAATTTGTTTGTTTGTGTAAACGTTTTGTATTAGGATTTGTTTAACATTTTGTAGTTCCTTTGTAAGTTATCTTTATCTATTATAGAGACAGCTCTGTATACAAGGGAGTTGTAGACCGATTGCTTTTGAGATGGGTGGTGGTGGGATGAGGCATTTAGGTATCTGTTTGTATGGGTGGGTTTTCTGTAAACTTCATGTGCTAATGTGTTATCAGATCTTTTGTAAACTAGTACAAACTTATTTTATGTAGAATTGATTTGGATTTAGATGTTCCCAAATGGTTTTTGAGCTGCAGAATTTTGGGACGATATTATTGTCCCTACACCGTTTTGAGAAAGCTAAAGATGCTAGTAGCTTAGCTTGAGAAGACCTGAGCTGATTAAAAGTGTTAGTTTATGTAAGAATACTCTCCCCGTAGAGTTCTTTAATAATAAATTTAATGCTTTCACGATGATTCATTATATTAAATTTAAAATTTAAATGAGGTTTTTCGGGTTTCAATCTATGCAAAACTACGAATCTTGCCGAAGTTTCGTGAACATTGCAGTTCACTTCTTTAAGGCTGACCTGAAACTGAAGATTAAGGTTATGTTGTTCTTATATATATCCTCTGCGATGCACAGTGGGGCAAAAAAGCGTCCGTGGAAAAATTGATTTTAACTTTTTTTTTAAATGAAAGCTAAGAAAATTTCGAATTGAACTGTCATGACCAATTTTTAAATTTTACTTTATTTAATAACAAAAATGAAAAAAAATCTTACTTTTGAAGTATACCGGTTCTAAAAAAATGCTTTGATTCATTTCAAAATACCTAGAAAACTGAAAGCAACTATTCAAAAAAAGATGTCCAATAGCAATGCAATTGTTAAAAACTGGATTGAATTTGTTATGAATAAATAAGTGAATGAAAATGGTTTCGTAGGGATGGGCGGCTATTCATCACTTGATTCACACTAAATTTGAGCAATTAATGATCAAAAAGAGTTTTTCAGTTGAACTAATGAAAGGTAATGAATAATCTGTTATTTTAAAAGCAATTTTTATAAACAAATATCCATATCAGGTATTTTTTATGGAATAAATAAAGTTTTTTCTACAAAAGTTAATAATTTTTTAAACAACCTTTATTAACAAATGCACTATTTGGCTATCTTTGGAGGTACAAACTTGATTCTTTCGAAGCAATTAACTGTAAATAACTAACTTCTTTAAGAACATTTTAAATGACCGTAAACAATTTATTATTGTAAACAAATTTGTATCGTTTTATGTATGTAACTAAAATACCGCTTTTTTCACGGAATTAACAGCCAGTTATTCAGCAATGATTTTTTGCTATGAACCGATAACATTTGATGGGATGTAAGTGATGCAGTTTCGACGACATCAGTAAAACAGAAAGTATTTTTCTTAGAACTAGTTTGATTTCATAATAATATCCCCACCTGTGAAACACTTGTAAAAATCTTATATTATATACCGTATATGGCTATGTTGATTAAATTTTTAATAAAAATAAAATAGTGGATCTTTATCGAACTATCAAAAAAAGGTTTTAAATGTGTTATTAATAGTTGATTACACAAAAAAAACAAGTTTAAATGCTGAAAAATAGCAAAATATTGCATTTGTAAAATTAATTTTGGTTAAACATTTATCCATGTTATCGATTCATAGCAAAAAATCATTGCTAAATAACTGGATGTTAATTTCGTTCGAACAAGCGGTATTTTATTTATAAATACATAAAATAATAAAAATTTGTTTAAACAATTGTTGTTACCCATAATAAATTGTTTACTGTCATTAAAATTTCCTTAAAGAAGTTAGTTACTTACAGTTGATTTTTTTTTTTTTTTAATACCATTAAGCCATTTCCCTTTCGGCGAGCCTCTAGGGGTAGGCGTGACACTACCCGATTCGGGTAGTGTTTCTAGGTGGATAGTTTTTTGTAGTAAATAACTACAAGTGTGGGCTCACCACACCCACGACCGCCAACAGCAACGCAGTAGTATTATTCTCGAACGGTCACCCATCCAAGTACTAACCGCGCCCAACACTGCTTAACTTCAGTGATCTAACGGGAACTGGTGTTTCCAGCGTGGTATGGCCGTTGCATTGCATCTAAAAAATCAAGTTCGTACCACCAAAAATAGCCAAACAGTGCATTTGTTAATTAAGGTAGTTTAAACAATTAAAAACTTTTTTTTCGTGACAAAATATGATACTTAGGTTTTATTTCTAAGTAATGTATGATCGATTCTATAGAAAAAACTTGATTTCTTCTATAAAAAATACCTGATATGGATATTTGTTTATAAAAATTGCTTTTAAAATAACAAATAATTTATATAACTTTTCTCAATTCAACTGAAAAACTCTTTGTCCATAAATTGTTCCAATTTAGTGCGAATAAAGTGACGAATCGTCGTCAATCCTTACGAAACCCTTTTCATTCACTTATTTGTTTATAAGAAACTCAATAAATCCTATCATAAAAAAGAGGTTGCGATTATATCTCGAAAACTGAAGCCGATTCTCTCTTCACCTATTGGTTGGATTTAAATTTGCCTCTATGCTTTAGAATCGATATTAGAATCGAGAAGTGCTGTCTAGAATCATTTTTAGGTTAAGAACAGAGCTGCGTATTATGAGCCAAGGCATGAGCACTATTCATGTGCACATTGATGATTGATTATAGCTGGCGATATGGTCGTAAGACGGTAAGAACTCATCGCATGGGGGGAGATGGCTCCAGTTTAAAAGGGGAAAACCAGCTGGATGATGGTGGTTAAGAATTTGCGGCGTTGTGCCGGCTATGTACGTTCCCCGGTTCCCCCCTTACCAATTGTGGGCGACACCACGAGTCACTCACGCTGAGTCTATGAGTTCTTACGTCTCATGGTTGATTCCCGAGTGATTTTTTTGGTGGTGGTGAATGCTAGGGATACAAGTCGAGACCGGAGTTTGAATTGGACAATTTTTACTGACTCTTAATCCATTTAAAATTAAACAATTTACATATTTTCCCTGGCGGACCGAACGAACGGAGCGGATACGCTACAACGTATCCTTATAGTATCCACATCGTATCCTCTCCGTATCATGCAAGAAAAACTCCTTAAAAAAGGAAGATGAACATTTCACTTGTTAAAATTCGGATTCTACGTGAAATTTTGCGTTAAAAGGTCAGGGAGTAATCGCAATAGTTTTTCTTGCAACATTAAAAACTTTAAAAAAATATAATACTTATCGATAACGTGGGCTGAAGGCGACTTCAAACGCATCGTCGACGGATAAAGCCTATGAACTGCTACTGAATGACGATGCGTTTGAAGTAGCCTTCAGCGCACGTCATCGATAAGTATTATATTTATTAAAAGTTTTTAATGTTGCAAGAAAAAATATTGCGATTACTCTGTGACCTTTTAACTCAAAATTTCACGTATAATCCGAATTTCAACCAGTGAAATGTTAATCTTTCTTTTTTAATGAGTTTTTCTTGCATGATACGGAGAGGATACGATGTGGATACTATAAGGATACGCTGTAGCGTATCCGCTCCGTTCGTTCGGTCCGCCAGGGTTAAAATCAAATATTGAAGTTTTCGAAAATGTAAGTCGTCAGTACTTAAAGAAATGAAAACGATCAATTTAATTAAATTTCAAGTTTTTGTAAAATATTGTTTCAGTCTACAATGTTTCAATTTTTATCCATTACGTGTCAAACTTAAAAACAATTATTATTTAATTAGTAGTAATAATAGTATCTTCACATAAAATGAGCAATTACAAAATCAAAATATGTACAATTTGAACGTTACAATTTCAAATTTCATTTGTAAATAACTTCAAGATATATTGAGAAGTTTTAAAAAAATTAACCTTTTGAGAAGTAAAAAATATTTCATGATACTAAAAAGTGTTTATTATGATTCCTAAAAAAATTAATAATTAAAACAATTATCAAAACATACTCTCGAAGATTCTATAAGCAGTAAACAAATTTTATGAAAATTTTAATTGATTTTATTAAATATGTACAAGTTATGAAAAAATTTCTAAAATAATAAAAAATTTATAAATATTTAAAAAAGTCTAAAACAAAATGTAGATTTTTTAACATTTTGAAATTCAATTGAAAACATTTTTATGAATTATAAATGATCCTTAAATAATACGTTATTTTCTTTCATATTCCTCCAAAACAAATTTTCATCATTTTCTAATCTAACAAAATTTTTAAATAATTCTTAAAAATATATTGAAAAACAAAATTTTCATACATAAATAACAATTGAACAGTTATTGATTTGGAATTAATTATAATTGAAATAATATAACTTCTCAATTGGAAATTATTCACTTTGAAGAGAAAAATTTAAATTGTCAAACTTTTAATGTTCATAGCTTAAAAATGATTAAAATTATATAAAATTAAATTTTGAAAAATTCATTGATTCATTCATCAATTTAAAGCATTGCAGATTATAACGTGGATTTACATTTTTATAATTGAATCTAAGCTACCACACTTCTCTGAAATCATATGATATGATATGATTTGATATAATATTTTAAAATAATTACAAAATCAAAATATCTACAATTTAACGTTAAAATTTTAATTCTTTTATTTAAAAACAATTTAATTTGTATATAACTTCAAGATATATTGAGAAGTTTAAAAAAAAATTACCCTTTTGTGAAGTACGAAATATTTCATAATACTGAAAAGTGTTTATTATGATTCCTAAGAAAAGTGATAATGAACTCAATTATCAAAACATACTTTCGAAGATTTTATAAGCAATTTTTTTCTATTTCAAAATATTTTTAAAAAATTGTATGAAAACTTTGATTGATTCCATTAAATTTGTACAAGTTATGAAAAAATTTCTAAAATGATAAAAAATTTATAAATATTTCTGAAAGTCTAAAACAAAATGTAGATTTTTGAACATTTTGAAATTTAATTTAAAATATTTTTATGAATTTCACATGATCTTAAAATAATTACAAAATCAAAATATCTACAATTTGAACGTTACAATTTTAATTCTTGTATCTAAAAACAAATTAATTTGTCAATAACTTTAAGATATATTGAGAAGTTTCAAAAAAATTACCCTTGTAAGAAGTACGAAATATTTCCTAATACTGAAAAGGGTTTTTATTATGATTCCTAAGAAAAATGATAATGAACTCAATTATCAAAACATACTCTCGAAGATTTTATAAGCAATTTTTTTCTATTTCAAAATATTGTAAGAAAATGTTATGAAAAATTTGATTGATTTTATTAAATTTGCACAGGTTATGTAAGAATTTCTAAAATAATAAGAAATTTATGAATATTTCAGAAAGTCTAAAACAAAATGTAGATTTTTGAACATTTTGAATAACGTGGATTTACAGTTTTATAATTGAATCTAAGTCTCTTAACTATAAAATTGATAAAAGTTTAAAACATTTACTTTTTCTCTCTGAATTAGTTAAATTTAAAATTGTTTCACTATAAGTTGAAATAGATTCAATTTTATACATGTAGATTATTCAACACTTTCACACAACATTTTTTATAACAAAATTTAAACCTAAGTTCTAATTACAATCACAATTCTAAATCAATTTCAAATACTATTGTCCTCAACAGTTACAATTTTTTAACCCTTATCTACCACACTTCTCTAATATAACTCTTTTGTCGAAAATTAATTTTTTTGGCAGAAAATTCACCTATTTTCTTAAGTAGACATCAATTTCGTGAGATTGTCATCTATTTTGTTGAAAACGCAATATTTTTTACTTCAAATGTTCGGAATGTAAAGCGTTTCTAATCGAATCATTCAAAACGTTTTTTGTCCGAAATTGGTAATATTTTAGACCACCCGCCTCACCCATCCAACCTTACTTAAAATTATTGATATCTGAATTTCAGAATAATCGTAAATAAGTGAGTCGCGATCTTAACTGGAAATTCAATAGGAAAAAATAGTTTTAATTGCCGATGAAAATAAAAGTCAATGAAACAAGTATTTCTGATTCGAAAAAAACAAAAAAAAAACGTTCAGAATCTAATGATGGAGAATATGCTGACAGACATTTCTCTCACTCAAATCGATTTTTTTTATTCTTATTATTTACACGGTTGTACTAATTATCTTAGACCATATAATAAGAATAAAACGACTTCACTTTTTTTTAAATTTAATTGGTAAAAGCGATTAAATAACTTAATGCCCTTAGAATATTAATAACATACTGTGATTTTCAGGAAAACATGAGAGAAGACATTTCTGTGTTAATCGTTTAATGGAACCTACTGACAAGGAAGGTACTCCAGGTGTCCCTCGCCGATTTGATTCTCCCTGATATATGTTGTACTCGAAAAACTAAGCGACACGTATTTTTTTTTATCTGCGGAAAAACACTTTAAGGGGGTGAAACAACCCCTCAAAGATAGGGTTCGCAAGTGTCGATTGTATAGTTTTGTGTATAAAAACAAAATTAATTTCGACCAAACCTACTGGAAAAGTTTCCTAGTGATGAGAGATGAATAACGTAATTTTCTCAACAAAAAAAAAAACTTAAGGGGGTGAACCACCCCTAAATATTTTTAAAGTTGTGCTGAAAATGGCTAAATTCACAGGAAAAAAGTTGAAAAAAATATATTATGCACTTGAGACCAAAATAAAGTTGACGTGTTTCGCCAAAAAATTTTTTTTTCAAATAAATGGGGGTAGCTACCCCTAAAAACTTTTTACTTTGTGTCTATGATAATAAATATTTTCCATACACAAAAAAATTGGGAAATTAATTTTATAACGAAGAAAGTAAAATAGAGTCTATCCAACATGAATAAAAAAATTATGCAGGGGTGAACCACCCCTACATATTTTCAAAGTTGAGCTGGAAATTGCTAAATCCACAGGAAAAAATTTGAAAAAAATATATTTTGCACTTGAGATGAAAATAAAGTTGACGTGTTTCGCAGAAAAAACGTTGTAAAAAATTAATGGGGGTAGCTACCCCTAGAAACTTTTTATTTTGTGTCTATGATAATATATACTTTTCATACACACAAAAAATTGGGAAATTATTTTTATAACGAAGGAAGTGAAAAAGAGCCCATCCAACATGAATAAAAATATTACGCGGGGGTAAACCACC